>JAPMOR010070551.1:130570-152038 GCA_026543865.1 Argiope aurantia
TATTCTAAAATCAAATGCAACACACTTTTAATGCACTTCCCGTGATTATGAATTGATTTAATTAAAGTTTCTGGTTAAACTGTAGTACTATTATTTTTCCTTTGAAGTAAAAAATTGTTATTAAAAATTTTCAAGTTAAATACATTTATTTGTAACATTATGCTAACCAAAAAAAAAGTTCATTTTTATGTTTATTGAATATTTATTTGAACTTAGCTATGCTACAAAAGAATATTATAAATTTATATTTGTATTAGTGAATAAACTTTTTGACACTATGTAAATTTTTTTTAGTTTCGAAATTTACTTGCTTAATTAATTATTATATACATAAGAATTTATTACCTTATAATGTTTTAATTGCTTCAAATTTGTTTACACGTGTGTTTTTTGTGTTTATATGGGATTTTAGTTGTAATTTTAAAAAACGATGAAAAATGAAATATTTATTATTTTGAGAATTTCATTTTTTGGTATTATTTCATTGAAAGAATTTACACACATATTTTGAATTTTCAGTTCAAGAATGTGAATAAATGATTTATTTTTGTTTATCAATACAAAATCTTTAGTGTTATCATATTTTTTTTTCTATTATTACGCTTATGAAGAAATTTTTATATAGTTATTGAAAAATAAAAAATAATCAGAGTTTCTGCAATTTTTTATATTTACTGTTTCCTTAAATGTCTTATTTTGGTCGGAAATATATGAAAGAAATATTTTCTACACATTGTGTTCGTTTTAATTTTCTTTTTAATCGATTTCAAGGATTTAAATGTAATTAAATACAACCAATACATATATATATATATGAGAGATTCTTATATTACAAATATTTATGTGTAATATATAATTATTTATATATTACAAATTATTCTTGCATTTGTAAATATATCAGAAATTCACACGTGAAGAGAAGAAATTAAATTTGTGTATTAACTAATAATTAAGTTATGAAAATGTTTATATATATTGTGTTTTCATGTTAAAACCAGAAATTTAAAAAAGCATTCCAAATCTAGAGGTTCAGGCTAGCTTAAAATACCCTTTTACAATGTTACATTAAAAAATAGATAAAAATTTCGAAAAATAATGTGGACCTGGATTGGAATTGTAAATTGAGGCTAAACGATTCGCAACATCGATATTTTGAGTTATAAATTGTGTATTTAAGCTAATTCATTGCCAATTTAACATGACTATAAGAATTCTAAAATCTCGTTCCACTAAGTTACTGAATGTTAGTATTAGTTACCAAATTTAGTGAAAAATCATAAAATTTAATCAAGTTTGTCATCAACTGATAATATTTAAAAATCTAAAGTTTGTATATATATATTTTAAAATTTTGAAGAGACATTTAATTCAAATATAAAGAATCATTCACAAAATTTTATTTTAATGTTAGCGGTCAAAACATTTATTTGAGATTAGGAATTTCCTCGACCAAATAATACAAACGATACCTGCATTATTTTTTATAACTGACTCATTGAATATTCACTTCATGCTTCGACACTTTTTCCCAAACACAGATAACAATTCCCCCATTATTTTTCGGCAGTTTTCATCCCTGCTATTAAATACTGAATAAACAAGAACAATGACTGCCATAATGCTGCAGTCATAATCTTTTCTTCTGCTGATCCATTGATACTTTATTTAGCCCGAAGGACGTTGCTCCACTGACGATATTGTGAATTAACTAGCGTCGTTTATTGTCTGCAACGAAACCGCGTCGTAACGCTCCAGGATCACAATAGATTAACTATAAGCTCTAGTAGACACGGTTGTCCTACTTATCCTTAATATTCCTGTTTCCCTTCTTCGGTGCTCTTGTTTTTGGTTATTATTTATGGTGGCGCTTTGTAATAAGCGGGGACTTATTTTCGCTTCTTTATAATAAGTGAATAATAGAATTATTTCTGGTGACAAAATAAGTGCGGGGATATACATAGTGTGATTTTGTATAGGATACAAGATATAGATGAATCTATATGTGTCTCGATATATTTTTGTGATAAATAATGATCAGTTCTATCCTTTTTTAGCATATAATTGATTATTGGAATTATAAAAAGCAATAAGGATAATTATAGTAGCAGTAGGAAAAAACAAAACTGTTTTTATCGTCTCTAAAATATCGTTTCTATTATTGCTTTGGGCATTTGTTATTTTGTTATGGAAAATTGTAAATTATATTTCTGCAAATATATCTAAGGAGTATAAAATAAAACCCATTTTTAAAAATTATTTAAATGTTGTCTACAAACAGTATAATAATCATACGTATGAAACATGCAATTTGTAGTAGTTTTTGAACAGATGAATTTCATCAAACTCTTGAATAGCATTGTGAAACGTCGAATACTTTTCAAACCTTAACTGCTGTTTAAATAATTGTTATTTAAAATCCGGTATACATAAATATAATACGTATAATTACATTTCAGGTGGCCAAATAAGTGCATGGATATGCATAGTGTGGTTTTGTATAGGATACACGATATAGATGAATCTATATGTGTCTTAATATGTTTTTAGGATAAATAGCGATCAGTTCTAGACTTTTTTTGACGGATTTATGAATGAAAATATCAAAAGGAATAAGGATAATTATAATAGCACTAGGAAAAAGCAAAAACTGTTTTTATCGATTTTAAAATATCGTTCCTTTTATTGTTATGTGGATTTTTTTTGTAATAAAAATTGTAAATTATACTCCTTGAAATATATCTAAGGCGTATGAAATAAAACTCGTATTTAGAAATTATTCAAAGGTTTTTTACAAATAGTATAATAATCATATGTATGAAATACACATTTTGCAGTATTTTTTGAATAGTCGAATTTCATCAAAATCATGAAGATTTCAAGTTTGCGTTGTGAAACTTAGAACCTTAACTGCTGTTTAAATACTTGGTCCTTAATTATTTAAAGTCCTGATATTAGCATATATTATCTATTATATTATTTCAAATTATTCTGTTACCGATGTATTTCGAATTGTATATTGGTGTTAATAACAACTTTACAGTAATATAAATACATTTAATTAGGCATAAGAAAAGTGTTTATTAGTAGATTCTACTTCTTCATGAAACAAGCATTTAATAAACATTTAACAAAATGACCTATTTGATAAGATCCTTAATTTTCTTCATGTTCTTTAATTCATTAACAATAAAAAAATTTCTCCCCATATAGGGCCGTCAGATCGCATAAGGAGACTGGAACACTGGAACCACTTTGACAGCATTAAATGCCAAATTATTGATTTCAAACATAGATTTTTTTAAAAATATGACTGAAGATATGAGCGAGCTGAAACTAAGAATTAATTAATGGTCATAGGCTTATTTATTCTATTTTCTTCTCTAAAATATTGGTTCATGTATAATTATCCAACTTGAATAATAATATTTTCATTGATAACTTTGCATTTTGTAGTTTTTATATAATAATAAACGGGTAAAGGACATTCCTTGTTATTTCACTCAATTCTAAGATTTAAATATCTGCATCAGCAAAAGGAAAAAAAAATGTATAAAAAATGATAATCTCAAAGTCATAAGAATGTCTCTTGGATTTATAGAAATATTGCATTTAACATTATGATTTTTCTGCTGCTCACTAAAAAGTAAAGCTCAAAGAAAGAATTTATTATTTGAATATAATTAATAAAGAATTAAATTAGATCCTACTGGAAATTATTTATCTAACTTCTATTAGAATGACTTCAGTGTAAAAATTCACACGCTGCATTATTTATAAAGAAACTGGAACAATTTAAAAGGAATGACTGGACTACTATTTAAAAGGAATTCAACATAATTAAAAAATTATTGATCCATGGTTATATTTAAAACCAGCAATCAGATATGTTGGATTTTATTCGATCAGATCATTAAGTTAACACTACTATGGACAAAAATTAAAATGCACAATGAGATTGCTTTGTTAACACAGAATACTCAAGAATGTTATTACATTATCTTCACGATATTGTTCTTCATTCTAATTATCGATGGACATTGTAGAGATATCATACAATTTGTGATAATAAGATTTATATTTGCATTGTATCAGCCAATCCTAAATTACGATGAAATAACGTGTATACATTATTGAAAGAAAAACAAGTGGCAGTGGTCCTCATGTATTCTCTAATGAAAACGTTATCTTTCCCCCTATGCAAAAAATTGTAAAATTGGGTAAGGCCCAATTGTCTTGAATTTTGGAACAAAAATTAAGAAATATTGATCTTTGACGTAAATTTAAAATTACCTATCGTGTGATTCTTAGTGCCTGTTTTTGAGATTAATCACTTGCATTTAGTAAAAGCTACTTGAAAATTAAATTTGTGATTTAGACATATTACTTCCGACCCATATGAAACCAAAATTTATCACAGAACTATAGTTTTAATCATAAAGCCTCATAAAAAATTTCATAGTTTTAAGTCATTGCATTTTTGAGCTAATGCGTTTATATACTTGTGAAAGTACGGACAGATAGATGATTAATACTTCGATGGATTTGGTTCAAAGTTTTATTAGTAAATACTCATTGGATAGTAAATATGTGTTCGGATAGACAGATTCCATGCAAATGAATTTCGATCAAAAGTTAACTGAAATTTCCAAGTTAAGTTTAAAGATAATATATCAAATTTCATCAATCTGACCAAATGCCCTTTTGACTTATTGTTTTCGCAGAGAATCAAACAGAACAGCAGATAGACAGCCATAATGACGAAAATGAATTTTTCGATCATTGGGAGATTGAACCGTGAAGATTCATCAAATTCGTATTTTGTGTTGATTACAAAGTAACTACAAAGTAATAAAAGAGCAAAGAGGATTGTAAACCAGATAAGCGCTTTTCTTGTGACAATTATGATTATGTTTTTTTTTTATTTACTGATCATATTATTAAATTGATAAAAACCACTAATTAATATATCGTTATGATATACATATAAAATAATAAATATAAAGTTTCAATTGTAAATAACTGTATATTATTTCGTTGTTTTAATTACTCCTTGTACATGCCAATGGAAAATTTCTGAAATGTTTTAGATCATTTTAAGCCCCGAGTTGTTGGAATTTTGGTACTTGTAGCAAGTATAGCTGATATAATTTATATTGTGGATATAGTTTGATAAATATATTAATTCTATTAAGTAATTGCTTTTAAATTTAACTGAGAAACAGAAAACCATTATATAGTCCATTTACTGTATACATAATTTATTGATTGTGAATCATAAAAGTTAAGCATATAGAAAAAAAAAACATATACAAATCAGAAAGAATGCTTTAATAGTATTTTTCAAAACACAGTTGTTTCTGTTAGTATCATTTAAAAATTTAAATATATCTTTTAGAACTTTAAGATCCTTCAATTATTCTTTATCTCTAAAAGATCATTAGAGCTTATCTCTAAAAGATCATTAGAGTACCATAAAATACCTTTTAGCAATAAGACAGTAAACATGTCTATTAAAGAACATCCCTCCTTAAAAGCAAAATTAAAATTCCAACAACGAAATAACAAAAGAAAAACGAAATATTTCCCAAGCAAAACAATTGTAAAAATAGCCGGAAACTTTCAACAATTCGTTTCTTTTTCTCCGAAGAGCGCCGCTACATTCCGTATTTCCCTTTTTCTCAATCTAAACTTGATAAATACTCCACTTTTAGATCCACCGTCAGAAAGCAATAACACTACAGAAAGAGAGAAAGAGAATCGTCTTTCTCCTTTTTTTTTAACGCATTTTCTTCCTTTTCTTTTCTGTTTTTGTCTGAATTACTCTGGCATTTGGCTAAGACTGGTAGACGCCAGCAACGATTTATTTTTCCTAGCGTCAAACTTGAATTATTTCTAGGCCGACCATTTTGTTTTTTTTCTTTTTAAACTTTTATATTCCATTTTTTTTTTCGTTCTCTTTTCTTCACAAACTTTTCGTCGTTGTCCCCTTTTTGCATGTGAAAGTGCTACAAATTTTCCCAGAAAAACGATTGAGAATCATTATTTATTTGTGTATCACTATTTCACTCGAAAAGAAACAAGCAAAAGTAGTTTCTTCTGAAATTCGTACATATATCATTATTACTCAGTGGAGTGCAAAATAAATAAAGATATTTGGAAGTCTTTATGTTTTCCATTCTTTGAATAAAATAGACAAAAACGTACATTCTACTGAGAATCATTTTCAAATTGAAATTTTCCTGAACAACTCAGTTGATAAAATACTTCATACTATCGAAAAATATTCATTCCGTAATTTTTCATTCTACTCTTATTCGGATCATTTTAAAGATATTTTATGGCAATAAAACATTTCTAATTCCCTTAAATAGAAATTTTCTCCCATATTTAGAAAATCATCAGAAAATTTGAAAGATTCGAATATAATTCTAGGCCATAGAATTACCTACATCTTCGCCATATTGAGATTTTCCAGCGTTTTCGAAACGTTTTAGAAAAGTTCCTGCATAAATAGAAAAAAAATATCCTTTCGTAATTTTTCATTGTACTCTTATTTGGATCCTTTTAAAGATATTTTATCGCAATAGAACATTTCTTTAATATATTTAAGCAGAAAATTTCTCCCATATCTACAGAATCTTCAGAAGATTTGAATGATTTGAAAATCTATGCCACAGAACTTACCTATATATTCAACATATTGAAATTTACCAGATTTCTCGAGACATTTTACAATAATTCCCTCATTACATGTTTTCGTAATTGCGAAGAAAAGTATGAATTGTTTTGCATTTTATTTTCGAACAATAGATAAACTAAATTAGAGCATCATTCTTCAATAAAATCTCTTGCTTTTGCGAGGGAATTAGTCCATTCCTCAAGAGGTTTGTGTATTCACTCAGAGAAGAAGGTTTGGGGTTCGGCGGCGAATCATTAATGGGCAGCATCTTGCAAGCATTGTTCCGTAGAAAAGTGATCTATGCATAATTTATTGTTGAAGAGGTTAAAGGATTTGAACGAAGAACGAACAGGGCTTATGAGATGTATATTTAAGACTTTTTATTTGAAATAAGTAATTTTTGCAAGGTTATATCAGGGGATGTATGGGTCTTGTAATGGAATAAAACTTTTTCAAACAATGGATCATGGCGTATGGTGCGTAATGTGAATTTTAAAAGTAGGGTATGTGTACGTAGCATCCGATTAATTACCGTTATTGATGATCATTCTATTACTATCATCCTTGATTACTTGATGTCTTTTTTGTAGCTCCTTTTTGCAACATATTACCTTTGGTGCAATCATGTGTAAATTCGAACCGAATAAAGAGAATATACCTGTTCGTATTAAATTCCGCTCGCATGCCTACAACGTTACTTATTCTCAGTATGCATACAGGACATCTAATCTTTACAATATGATTTTTTTGTTACTAAAATGTGCATTATTTTTGACTAATCTAGATAATTATTACATGAAAACGAGCTCATTACGGAATAGATAGAAATCAGTCGAGTCTTAAGCTGTAAAATATATACATTCAAGAGCAGTTTAAAATAGCAAATCTGAAATATTTAAAAACAAGTGGTAGTGGTCTTCTCAAAAAGTTCTCGCATACTCTCGAATAAACATGTCATGCCAGAGAACGCCTTAGAATGACATTGACGTACAATAGTTACGAAATATTAATTTTTGGCTTGAATTTAGCATTTTCACTGAATCTATCTGTCATCTATGGCGAGTGTTTTGGCGATTAATCCCTAGCATGCATTTTGGGATACCATTAATGCATGCGTATTTCTGAACGGCCTACTATGAAAATTTGACACGTCTCACTTATAGTCAAAAATTTCATCCCAAATTTGATATATTTTAAGTCACTGCATTTTCGAACTATCACGTTTACATTTTCTGTACAGACCGACAGACAGCCAACCCATGGATGGCTTTGGCTCAACTTTGACAGTTGCCAACACTATAGATGTTGAATCTGTGTACCGAATGTTATCGATAAAGTTCTCTTCGTTTTGTAATTATCGTGCGAACTTATATTCGAATAACTGGACAGACAGTCTTCCTCTGAACAGATTTTATTGAACATTTGGTAGAAATCTGGAAACTTGATGTAAAGACCGTAAACCAATTTCAACCTACTATCTCAAAGCGTTTCTGTGTTACCTTTGTCACAGATAGAGAGACGGACGGACATTTTTCAAAAATGTATTTTTTCGAACTCAAGGAGATCTAAATCTTGGAGTTTCGTCAAAATACCGATTTTGAATGTTTTGAAGATTGCTGCACTTTCTTTATACTATGAATACAAGAAAGTAAAAATGGAAAATATTTCTCATTTGTAAAACTATATATAACTATCAAAAAGAAAAAGTGTATTTTTTCTTTAATTTCCATATATAATTTTTTTAAAGTCAGAAATTGTGTTATTGATGAATTCAGATGAAGGCCAATTAAATTTGCTTAACGAAAACTCTTGAATAACCTGCAAATCTTTAACATGAGGCTTTTTTCACTAATAATTTATTATGCATCTTTAATATCAACTTATTCTTATGGTTCTTCTGTACTGAAATAATTCTTTCCTTTGCGCCTGAACTAATACACGTAAGCATGCCATTAAACTATCAATTTCACTTCTTTACCGCAGTTAATCGGCCATGTCAAATCTCCTTTTTAATAAATTTACTCTATCATTCTGTTAATCTCAATATTGTAGATCATACTCTGTTAACACAAAAGGCCCAACTACATTGTTACGATATCTTTATGACATTGGCCGTCATTCAGAATATCGGACAACATTTGGAGATATTGTACAATATCTTGGGTTAATACAATAGGATTACATAACTTCGTTTTCATGATCAGCAAATAACAGTTGAAGATGTCATGTAGTAATTTTGACTCTATAATAGTATTTCAATGAATGTATGTAGCACTTTACGAGATTACCTGATTCAATAGTAGAACCATGGAAATATTTCAAATAGCACGCATAAATATTTCTTTAAAATATTCTTTTGCTTTATTGAAATGCAAGATTCATTCGATAGGTTATTTTAAATTTCTGAAGAAAAATTTGTTTAAATTGAAATTAATATTTCAATTTAGATATATGCTGTAGGGATAATAACTTCGTAATTTTGAACAGTATCAGATGAAAGACAGTGGGGCCAAGATAGAAAAAATTTCAAAACGAAGTAAATTTTTAATTAAAAATCCCCAAATACTTAATTTAGAATAAACAAAATTTTGCATTCGAAAGATAGTAGGCTTAGATCAAAGTAGGCAGATATACAGAGTAAGCATTAGGTGAAATGAGAATTCAAATCGAATCCTTAAATCAAGCACACAAAACTTTGATAAGACTGTTCAGGCTCTTTTAATTGATATATAACTCCACCATCTTTCTATAGAAAAATAAAGCGCATTAGAATGTTATATATTTTTATATCATTTTCCGATATGATACAACAGTAATAATGATAAGCAAGTTCCTTTACGATATCCTTTTTCTTTACGGTAAAACAAAATAAATATGCAGTATTACCCCCAAAATATGCAATCAATACAATAGGTAATCAGTTAAGGAACAAAACAAATACTGTACAAATAGGTAAAATAGTATTATAGCGGATAATTTTTATATTCTAACAATAGACAAATGTTCGCATAGTAGACTAATGTTCGTACACAAAACAGAAGAAACATTATAGGTACGATTTCTAGAACTACATCTTAATATCATCTGTTGGTAATACCGCGCAAGTATCAGAAATAGATGGAAATGGGTTACCAAAGGTTTTACCCACCAGGAGAAGTGAAGATCTCATCAGATGATCAGATAACGGCGCTTACTGAAATGGATAAGAAATCGTAAGAAATATTAATTACAGTACACTTACGCACGTGAACTGAATACGTATTGATTTCTAAAAGTGATGAGAAGGTATTGAATCTTAAATATTGGTACCTGTTTTAAGTTTAGATTTATAAAAATTAAATTATGTTAAAACAAATCCCTTAAGACGTGTATTAAATTTTTAAAATTAATTATATCTCATCTAAAAACGGGCTGATAACCTATTTTTCACTTATCTGCAAGTGCCGCGCAGTACAAATGTTGTACCTGTCGATACTGCTACGTTCAGTGATGGCTAGGTGGTCGGCTATACACAAGAAAAAGTACAAACATTGTAGCTGTAAGCAAAAAAAAAAAAAAAAACTAAAGAATATTTTTTTTTAAATAGGAAAAAAATTACTTACAGTATTATTATAAATATGTTCAGTAATCATTATTGTAACCTAAAGAATATATATTCCTTTTTTAAAAAAACAAAATTGATTTACTTGAGAAACTATAAATAAAAATAACTTCAGGTCATATATTAGATCATTTTATGTGTGGTACCTATAGACTTTTATATTTCTCGTGTTTACTTAATGATTTTCAGATTACGCAAAGATCATCAACGCTTGTTGCCATTCTTTGTATTTGAAAAAAGTTTGCATTTTTAGGAGAATTATCGGGACTGCAAAAATAAACAAGCATCAGAAAATATAAAAGGAAAATTCTTTATAATAAACTAAATCATTATATATCTATATTTATATAAAGCTTAATGTGTGTGTTTGTGTGTGTGTTGGCGCTCTATAGGCCAGACCGTTTGACCTACAGCTACCAAATTTGGCACATGCATACCTTAGAGATCGGGAATGTGCACCAGGGGTCACTTTTTTGAATTTTGAATTAGAATTTTAATTATTAATAAAAAACTTTCGCGCCAAAATATCTCTCATTTTTCTCCACCGCCAAATGAGTAAGGCTTCAGTTTTTTTCCCACTCTAATGAGGCTAGGGTTAACATTTTTCGGCCTATTATTTCAAACGACTCTGTTAATTTTCTTAAGGTTTTATGCATTTAAAATTAAACATTGTTAATTAATCGATCTTTCAGATTCATTCTGAAGTACTTTTGAATTTAAATAACACAGAATAAAGGAAATTAAAAATTTCTAATCTGCATAGCGTTACGCCAACTGGCGTAGAAAAATTCATGTATTTGCGTTACCGTTACTGGCGTTGAAAATTCACGCATGCGCATTGTATTCTGATTGTTGACAATTATTATTAACGAATGATTCTTGATTTAAATTATTTTTAGGTTAGTTGCATGGTTTTGTAATTAAATTGTATTTATGTTAGTTATATATTTTTTGTATATGCTTATAGTTTTAAGTACATCGTTTTTTAAGTAGTTTTTTTAAACCTGTTTTCGACCGATTTTTGTAACGTTTCATTTTATTTTCTTAGTGTTTGATGCATTTAAAACTAAACAGTGTTAATTAATCGATCTGTTCATGAGGAATCTGAGAAAATTTTGTTGCCAAATTCTTGAAATATTACATAAATTAAGAAAGATATTCTTTAGAGCCCATAAAGTTTAAACGCTCAGTGACTCTGTTATCAGCAATCATATTATAAAAAAATACTTTGTTTCAGTAAAAAATATTATTATATTAATTGCAGATTAATTCTTTACACTTTAATTTAAAGCATAAATTCTACGGAAGCTAACAGAAAATTAGAGAGATACATATTACGCTATGACTGAAGGCCTTTATAATATTATGAGTGAATTATATGAATGTCAAAATTTGAAGTTCTAAAATATTTTGATGAAGAATCTATTAAAGTAGGAATTGAGTAAAATATTTAATTATTATAATTTAAACGAACATTAAGATTGGCGAACCGGATGGTCGCCAAAGGCGGCTAGTACTTTATAATCTACATACGATATTTTATGCTAACTCTGTGGTATCTTGTAATATTTTGAGATACAAAATATTATTTATCTCAAAAAACCATAATGTGTCTTCCAGAAGTGGTTACGAGAAGCAATGTATACAAGAACTAATCTTACTTTAATATGAAGCTTTACTTTAATTACTTTAATTTTCAAACTTATAATAGACACCTTCATTTCAAACACAAATCAAATGAAGAAGATGATGATAAAATATTTACTACCTTAAGACGATTTTTAATTTTTCTGAATAGAAACAAGAAAATGCTTTAACAATACCAAGTTCTTAAACTATTATCTAGTGATGAAATGAGCTATTACAATATGCCAGTTAGTTCTTTAAACATTAAATACCAGAAAAACATGGTTTGCCCCTTAATAAAAGTATCCCAAGACATAACTCCTAACTACGTTTGAGCTTTTCGTTCGTCAGGATTTATTTATGTTATTGATCCTTTGTAATTTTTTTTTAACTCTACAAAAGCTTATACTATTTATGAGCCTGGAAACAACAGAAATAGAAAAATAGTTCTCATTATAAAATTTAGACAAATAAATATTTTATTTCTATATATAAAGAAATGTATTAAAAATCTTCTTACATGTGTACATGTTTTTAATCCATTTCCCATTAAACTTTGTATTACGTCGATTATGGAAACCGTCATTGTTTTCAAATAAAAGACGTGTTTTAACTGACAATCTAATAGGTTTTCCTGAAGAGAGTTTTATTTCAAAATGAATTTCAGTCTTAATTGTATAAAACCAATCATTCATATCTCACAGAACTTTTCTATCAATTTTTTCCATGCAAGTACAAATTTCCGTGTCACAGAAACAAGTACTTTTTTAAAGCATCATAACTGCTTTATAAAATTCTAGGGTAGTTGCCGAACAATTCTATTCATTAGGTTCTAGAAACCATCACAAACTTTACTATCAATGCCTAGCTAGTATTTTGTTTTACAATATTATACATTATTGTTCAATATTATTTTATATCATTTAATACAATATAATATTGTTACGAATTTTTACCGGGGTTCGTTTGGATAGTGGAAGTGATATGGTGTAAAGAACACTAAATCAGCAGGCGGCAGTAGAAAAAGAAACAACGACGTTTATTTACACGAAGACACAAAGGACAGCACAAAAACGACAATTATATACAGCACAGAAGACGATTATCTTCAGCCGAGACGTGTAACATACAACAGCACACACAGCAGCATACAACCAGAATCTACTGCAGACAGTAACGCACAGCTCAGTTCAGCACTAGTTTGACTCCGTGGCTTCCGACTACTCCGCTCCGTCGATTCCCACTACTCTTCACTGTCACTTCCGACTACTCCGCTCTGTCCACTCTGACTGACTTGACTTCTCTGGCAGCTGCAGCCCCTTTTACAGGTCTCAGGAGGCGGGGCTAGAAACCTCTCAACAATCAGGAACGTTCGAGGCGTATCTCGGTTCCTACTGGACGGATCGGGAAAATTCTCGAAGTTTCGGGTATAATCTATTTTGGCCCCAAAGTCGTCGCCAAATTGTCGCCAAGTTTGTCGCCAAGCTCTGGTATCTCTGACGTGACACACGGACTCCGTCCAGTACCGATGACTGTAAAACATTCTTTCCAATGATGGAACAACTATGCTGGGAAGCCGAATTGCAGGTTTGTAACAATATTATAGAATACTGCCAATATTGTTTAATATCATACAATATTGTACAGTATATGTGTGCTACTAGGGTAGTTGCCCAAGAAGTACATTTTTCTGTGCCACCAAAAAAATACTTCTTGTTTAGAGAACCATAACTCCTGCTACACTCTGTTCTGGGTACGTCGATTCTGGAAACCATTATCGTTTTCGAAGGAATTATGTTTTTCAACTGACAGTTTAACGGGCTTTCCTGAAAATAATTTCATTTCAAAATTATTTTCAGTATTAATTGCGCAAAAACATTCATTCATATTTCACAGACTTTGCCATCAATACTTGCTATGCAAGTACATATTTCTGTGTCACCGAAAGGAAAATTTCTTTTTTCGAGCATCATAACTCCTGCTATACTTACTCCAAAGAAAATCGAAGAAAAGGGCGTTATTTTCCAAATATAGCCTCTCTTCACAAATATAGCAATGCAGGGAAATCGACGCGGCGATTTCTAAAGAAAAAGTAAAAGTTCATGATAGAAAAAAAGGACATTGTGTTTCGGCACGCGTAGGCCACTTAAGTTCATTTTATACATTGCTTGGGTGGATGTGACAGTATTCTGGGATGACTCACTTTATGGAATTCCGACATCAAAAGGAGAACGTGAGCTGGCTTCCAGAAGAAGACTTTGGAGCGATATATCACAGATACTACAGTGCTTACCCTCGAACGCAGGAGTGCAGCAGAAATAAAACTTTGTTTGGGAGCATTGATCAGATTTAGATTTTCAAAATATAAAAATGGCGGATATGACATTTATCGATGCGTTTTTGCTGCTGACAGATATATTTTCGAGTTTTCGTTTACAGTTGTAGTATATCTATGTTATAGGAAATATCTAATATCATAAAGAATGTAAAAAGAATGTAAAAAGAATGTTAATGAATGTAGAAAGAATGTTAAGAATGTAAAAAGAGAAAGAAATATTTTAATCCAAATTATTTTTTTATTTTTTTAAGCGGGAGCAGTAAGTAATTAGTTAAAGACAAGTTTTAATATCTTTGTAATTCGAGCTTAATTCTTTTTTTCTGAAATCCAGTAAAAAATATCGCTTTTGATTCTTTTGAAGTAGATTCAAAAAGTTAGAATACAAACATTTCTGAAACAAATTGAACTTTAAATTGGCATTTGTAATATCTTTTTTGATATGATTTCCGAAACAATAAACGCATGTAAGCTGAAATATAGTTAATACATTAAAAAACTTAAGGTTATAATAATGTGCCTTTAGATGTATTTTCTATGACTAATGTATGCAAGTCAAAAATTGGAACTTTAATCGTAGAAAGGGAATTTTCAAGCTCTTTGTTACAAATATTTATAAAACAAATATAGAAATTTTGTTTAAATATTGAATTCTACTTATCAAAAAAGCGGCTTCTGTTAATTGACTGTACAAAAGACCAAATTCCAGTCTCTGCTCATGCCTATATTGAAAATTACTTAAAAAAGTTAGAAAAAATGTATTTATTCATGGAATAAGTCTACATTTCGCTATTTTATATTTCAGAAGTTCATATTAGACAGTTTAGCGGCATATTAGAGAAGGAGTAATTTTTTTCGTCAGTTTCTTTTTTTATTTTGAAGAGAATTGAATTTCAAAATGTATATATTTAAATCTGTCATGCTAAGAAAAGCAATGGTTTTATTTTGCTTTCATTTAAATATTAGATCATAACTATAAACAACTATATTAAAATAATTAAATATTTTATTACCTTTACAATATATATTCGCATGTAATACGCTTAGAACCAGAGAGACAGGTAAAAAAAATTTAATCACTTGAAAATGCGTTCATGTTTGATTGACTTAAGTTATAGTTCAGACTATGAGTTACAGTTCATGCCCCCAGGTGGTGCTATTCTTACCAGTGACGCGTATGTACTCTGTTTTTGTTATGCAGTGTACATGACTTAATGTTTTATTTTATATAAAAAATATTTTTTGTTGAAATATTTAGAAGAGGGTCCATTACATGAATAAATGTAATTTCGATTTTGTCCCTATCATGATTTGCGTTGCGATTTCTTTTCATTTGTAGGGCGATAAGGAACAAGAATTCTAAAACCCTTCAAAGAGAAATAGAGATGTTTCAATAGTTTCGTCTTTAATTAAATAGAATATTCTAAAGCTAAATAGTAATGTGCTAACATCGACTTACCTACTGCTAAATTCTTGAAGATTTTGTAAAAATATACATCAAATATAGAGAGAGCAGTGCATTAGATTGGATTGACCATATGCTGAACAAATCATTTTGTTTGTATGACCATATGATGAATAAATCATTTAGTTTGTATGGTCATAAAATCTATACATTCGAGATATAGTTAGCATTTCTAGAAACTTTAGATATATGTTGTGCTTTTAAACTTAACTTCAAAATGATAGAAATATCAATAAAAGGATTCTTCTTTTTACATGTTTTGATATTCAATGCAAATGCCATTTCACTTTGTACTTTATCAATCTTGTATCTTCTAATAAAAATATTATAACGGATGTAGAAACGTTTAAAATGTATTTCATATAGGCATTTTTTGATTTTGTCTACTGTGGATGCACCATAACACCATAAATAATCATTGAAGGAAAATGAAAACAAACGCACTGCATCAACATTTTGTCAGATTCTTCTTAATTCAGTTTAATTAAGCTAATTTTCCATTTTATAAATGATACAAGATAAGGCTGAAGGGAGCTATTTCAGCCGGATCTCGTTTTTACAAACACACCTGTTGTCAGATGATAATAAAAGTACCTCTACCTCTCTAAACTTTCACTTTGTTACAGAAAAATCAGAAATTCATTTCAAAATTCTAAAATTCACAAGAGTTAATCAACATTTGATCAATATATTATTTCTTATTTTCTTCGAGAAACTGTTAGCAATTTTTTATAGAATTCTTGAATTTGAATCATTCAATTTTTTATTTTATTTCTTCCTTAAAACAATTTTATTCGTTGCGATATTTTTGTCTCCATTTTAATCATGGCGGAATGTATTTTTACTCAGACATAAAAAAAAATACACTATACATACAAACATAAAAAATAACCTATATTAAATAATCACATTTAATGGTTTTTTAAATTAAATAAATCACTAGCGAAATCGTTTGAAATCGAAAAGTGTATATATGTCAAAATAGGCTGCTATTTAAACTTCATGGATTTGCTTAGCAGTACGTTATTCTTACTGTAATACAGCGCACAAAATACATTTTTATAAAGTTAATTCATTATTTTAATTTAGTTATATAAGAAACTATTATATTTCAAGATAATTTATTACGTATAGTAATGAGGAATTACTATTATTAATTTTAATTTTGACAAAATAAGTTTTATTTAATGCATTTTACTAGCAAAGAAACTGAAAAAAACATTGTACTTTAACAAATCAAATATAACAATTTACTGAGCAAATACGTCATGACAAAAATCATTTGAATGTAACCTGGAAGCATAAATAAATGTCAAAGTGGAACTTCATGCATATCGTTAGCTAGAAAATTCTTTTTTCTAAAAAAGCAAGAATATAGAAAACATATTTTATTTGACGCCGACGTAATATTCCATTCAAACAATAATCTGAGAATAATTTGCATCGGTTGCCAAGGTTTTATAAGAAGAACTATTAGGACTCAAGTAACAGTGAAGAAATTTTATATGCTGCATATAAAATATGTAACATTTTCATAAATACTTTGGATATATAGCTAGTATTATTCCAAGATATTACTGTATAATATAAATTTTACATAAGAGATATATTTTTGCGATTCAATTTAAATGTATATTTTAGATAATTTCCATCTTCAATTTGGTCTTCATTTATCAAACGCATTTTTTTTTGTGTGCAAAACGAATATAACAATACGTTTCTGTTTTTCCTTACTATACTCCTACACGGTTCAAAATGCACGCCCACATTTATTAATTTTCGATGAAAGAAAATACATTTAAGTATTTTGAATTTCTTTGGGGGATTTCTTAGAAATATAAATACCGAATGTCATTTCCATGAAGATAAAGAATACTGTAAAAATACGATTTGAATACCAAAGGCTAACTATTCAGAGAATTTTATTCAAGATTTTTGTTTATTACTTTTGATGAATAAATTATTTCAGTAGAATCAAATATTTATTATAGCTTTTCTTTTTACCATAATTTAATAAAATTTCGTGGACAATTTCGAGATTTTCTAATTTATTTTTGTAATAAAACTGTTTTTTTTATCATCATTTTTTATTTTTTATTTTCACGAAGAAAGTGGAAGTCTTAAATAATAAATTTAAAGGAAAAATTCGAAAATGTATCTAATGTCAAAGCTTTATTGAACGTTATTGTATTAATTAGCATTAATAATAATTGTTTGCTTTATAATTAATAAATTTTTTTCATTGGAATAATTATTTTATAAGCATGTTATTAAAAACAAGCTGGCAATATAAATTTTAAAGACATTATTAATGAAAACTGGCTCTTTTATTTTTTATTTAACAAGACTAATCTTAAAACGCTATTATTGTATTAATAAGCATTTGTCTTACAAAATTAAAGAACACATTGCATTATTTTTTATAATTTTAATACTGTGCTATTTAATTAAAAATATTATAGAGTATTAAATAAAAGCAAATTTAGAATAAACCAGGCATTTTGACAGAATCATAGTTTCAGACTAGAAGGATTTAAGAATTTGAATCTCTACGTTTTTGAGGATTTACCATTTGTATATTAATTCCATTGCAGATACACATATTTCTTCGATATTTTATTAAACTTCTTTAGCGACCATTTAGTTTGATGGAGATAGTGGTTATGAATAATTTCAATCTCTTAGACATAGCTTCATGCCCATGATTCCATCAACAAAATAGTTTTCAACAACAAGTTTTCATTAAAATTAAATCCGTGTTATTTTAATAGTCTTACACCTGTCTTTTTCATTGTACACAATGACTTTTCTAATGGAAATAAATCCTATGACAATATTTCTCTAAATGGCAGTAATTTCATTCCTTTCAGTTATCTTCATGCATCTTTGAGGAGTGAAATTACTTAAGGTTAAGCATAAATTACCATTTACTAAAGATAGGTTTATTTGATGTAGTTTACTGGTATAGAAACTCTTTCTTGGTTATGCAGCGCCAAACATAGAGTGTGTACTCACATAAGGCCCATTCCCCACCGGGGGTATCTCAGAATTGAAGATGAAAAGCTTTCGGTATGGTGGTTAGATCTCATCACCTTGGTGGGTACAGAAATAACGGAGTCGGCTTCCTCCTATCTGAATGTGCTCCCCACGGGAAGGGTTATACCATGGCTATCGATAGCTCTTATCACTCAAACTTAGTTCCCGCTTGCTGTCTTGGAGGACCGGTGAATCAGATTTAACCCGAAAGTCTTAATTGGTGGTTTCGAAATAGCCAATGCGGCTTGCATAAGGTCCATACCAACCATTACGGTCCATTTAATATCAACGAAGAGTACTGTGAAAAAACGTCAAATTTCATTTAAATTTAATGGATTAAATGTTTAAAAAAATCAAGGCGCTTGTCCCTATCTATTAAAGTGTATCTGTGACAAATTTGACAACTAAAAAGAATCAGCACACACAGGCAACATGCATGCGTATTCATTATTAGTAATAGAGAAAAATTGAACTGTCATTGTATTGATTGTATTATCTGAAGCTCTGTCTTATTATTGTTAATACGACAGAGATTAAATTGAAAAACATAATTGAATACATAAGATATTTAATTGAAAGTAAAGAGATCCAAAATTACTTGCGAAAACAGATAGTCGTCAAAGGTGGCTTTTAATGTAATAAGCAACATTTTTCACATAAAGAGTAAGTAAATATAACTCGGTGATTGAAACTTTCGTACTTTTATATTCTGAGGAGCTCAAGTTAGAGATTCGATTGCACTGAAGATATGTCTTTTAAATGAATTCGAACGAGATGCAATGTCTTGTGAGTGTAAAATATAGATGTCATCTTAATTATCTGATTTCGGTCAAAAATTACGAATTTCGTCCAAGGAAAGTACATTTATTGCATTGAATTAGCTTTAATCTAATTAAGTAATAATTTAAATAAATTACTATGCTATTTAATTAATCTAAATCAAGAAAATATCATTGTTTGATAAAATATCAATCTATAGATATTGTTCTATGCAATAATAATGTTTGAATTGAAGTGCATTGATCCACTTACTGTGTTGAACACTATTTCAGATGATAACCTTAACATGTTGAATTAAATCTCTTACAGAGTCTTTTTGCAAAACCTATTCTAAAATTTTACTATTGCACAAATATTCTATAATTAAGTGAACTAATCATGGACGCTCTAATAAAGAGCTGTTACAATGAATGAAAAGCAAATGATAGAAATTATTCCTTAACTCAATAATTTAAACAATTTTAATGAAATAATTGCCAACATAAAACGTTATTAGTTGCTCGTTCAAAATCCCTTAATCCCTTTATCATTAGACGATTTAATTTTCAATGTAGATGGAAACTAAAGGGATTCTACTTTTATTATTATAAACGACTTAAATACTTTTGAATTAAAACCCCTGTCATATAATTGATTTCCTTATCCTTTTTAAAATTATATTTCGATGAAATTTTTTTATTTCATTGTAAAATTCATATGCACTCTGTATTTTCGTTACGTGAGTTGGTATCTAATTTAATCATCAGGCAAAACATGAATAGGGACTTTTACAAACCTTTTTCCTTGAAATAAACTAAATTATCCATTGATTCATTTTTTATGAATATACATTTCGATATGCAAGACACTTAAAAAACACTTTCATTTAATTTGTATCGTTTTTTTTTCAATTGATTTTTTGTTCAAATCTTGATATGATTGTTTCGAAATTATGTGTGATTTTAATTTCTTGAAAGCAATACTTTATTTTAATATTTTTAGAACTTAATTATTACCTAATAGATTAATTTAATTCAATTTTGATTCAATTCCTTTTACGTTAACTTAGAACGAACCTGTGAAAAAAACATATTTTAAAATTCCACACTATTTATAAAACAAACTAAAATTTAATTACATTATAATTAAATTAATTAATTTGTCTATTAATTGTTTAATTTATCTACAATTAAATTTAATTACAAATTAAAGACTTAAAAGTAGAAATATTTTAGATAAAAAAATATCTATTTTCCAAAACACTAATAAATGTGATTTTTTAAAATCAGTTTTGTCCTCTAAATTCTTTATTTTGACAAAATGTAATAAGCCAGAGTTCCAAAGACGCTCACTAGATGGCGCACCTTTAAAAAATGGCGAAACAAATTCCAAATTTCTCCCTGAATTGCAAGCCGCATCTCTCGGGTCTTAAAGATAATAAACGATTGGTTTAAGAGCCGGAAATTTGATTCCTTCGGGGAAGTGGAGCAGCCAATGACAGATTAACACTCTTCCTTCCTTTCCCCTTTCATTATACCTTGAAATGCCTTCTTTCTATTGGCAGTGAAGCAGGAAACTTTCCCATTAGCAATGCTATTATTTTATAACACTGCGGCTACACATACTAAGTCTGTAAATAGCTTCCAAGAATAAAAATACTTTTTTCGGGCTATGATCAATTAATACGGTCATCAATAAATGTTTCCTTATAAAGTTTTGGTATTTTTTTGCTGATAATTACGTTATTGGTTTTTACAGAGAATAAGCTTAAGCTTTTGGAATTACACTGTTTACTTCTTCATAGTATTTTTTTAAATTAATGTGTTCTCTTTGAGTTTTACTATGCATGTCATTATTTTTTTAAAAAAATATACGTTAACGAATCTAATTCACGTTATATCCCTTTTAATTTGGGGTTCCGGTCTTAAAAATAGAATGTCCTCTCCTCTGTGAGTAAAATAAAGAAG
>JAPMOR010070556.1:0-31404 GCA_026543865.1 Argiope aurantia
GCTAATTACGTAATAACTTAAGACAGAAGGACCCTTAAGTAGGGACTGAATTAATTGACCGACTTGGTATTACATGGATCTCACAACTTTATACGATAGAAGAATTGAGTTGCGAGACTTGATTTTTTTTACAATTTATGTTTTTGATGACATCTGATTTCTTTTTGCTGATAGTCCTTTTCTTATTTTTGTATGCAGTCTTCCTCTTTTTCTTTTCCAGTACAACTTCTTGAGCTTCAGCTACAGTTTTTCTCATCGACACTTCGTCTATGATAAATAACACTACTTCTTTTAAATCTGATCTCAGAACTTGGAGCACTTCATCAGAAAGTGGCTTGTACTTCGGTGTTTGCTTGTGTTCTACAGGCAGCTGCAATAGTCTATGTATAGTGAATCTATTCACATTGAATGCAACTATTCCTATTGGAGCACTAACTGCCACTTTTTTGTTTAAATACGTCTTAACCCAAACTTTCAGAGTTTTTATTAAATAGCCCTTTCCAGTATCACCAGTTCAACTCACAAAAAAGCGTAAAATGTCAGCGTTATTATCAATTGTGTCCATTTTATTTGTAATCACATCGAAGACTCTTTTTTGATCGGCATTAAGTTTTGCGATCGTACTTTGAAGATCAGTTTGCTCTTCTTCTACCAGATTCATTCTCTGAAAGTCAACCATTGCATTTTCAGCTTCCACAGCTTCAAATTGAATTATTTCAAATTAGATATTGTTACAAACCTGTAATATTGCTTCCCAGAACGAATAATGTCATCATAAGAAAGGTCGTTTTGCAGTAATCTGTATTGGATGCTGTCGGATGCCGAGCCAGTGATCCCACAGCTTGGTGATAAACTTGGCAACCATTTGGCAACTTGGTGACGAATTTGCCGACAAAATGGATAATGCTCGAAACTTCAAGAAATTTACCGATCCGTCCTTTATTACACACATATTTTAGTTTTCCCCTGATTTATACACTAAGCACTAATTGCATACTAAATTTGAAGCTTCTATGTCTGCTAGAATTTTGATGATCGGTCTGTCAATCAGTCAGTCAGTGACAAAATTCACAAATTTTGACTAGTTATAATTCTTAAATTACTGATTCAAATTTAATGAAATTTGAAATATACCATGTTTATATCATGCCTGCTTGGTTATTGAAAATTCAGGCTTCTAGTTTTATTCACAATGAAGTTATAGGGGGTCGAAAATGGCCTGAAGTGCTTCGAGAAAAGGATGGTACGGCCGTGCCACTTTCTTTTGCTCGACTTGGCGGGGGCACTGCCATGCCCCCAGATATTTATTTTTCTGATTTATTATTTGTTGTAAGTCTATAAATTGTAAGAAAAAAATCTAAATATTATTATGTCTCAAAGGGTTCACTACTTCTAAAAAAGTCATTCGTCCTCCAGGAATAAGAATTTTAAACAAGTAAAATATGTTTTTATTTTTTCTGGTTTAACTAATTATATAACAATCACATTTTTTTTTCGCTAGGAGATATTTTTTTTAATTGACGGATAAATATATCAGTAAAACACATAATTGGGTTCATCTTGAGAAACATCCAGGCTAAATGAAATGAAATGGATATAAATCAAAAATTATTTTCTAAGAACACAAATTTCTTATTTGATGTTCAAAAAGCTTGAGATCAATTTATACAGAAGTAATCATTAAAAAAATGACAGATGATGGATAATCTTTAATTGTCTTTCAGAAAACAGAATGCGAAATCCTTAACATTCCTGCAGAATTCATGAATCGTGTGTTAATTTTTTTTAATTTGATAAAAAAAAGTTTTCAAATATTTAGTATCTATTGAGATTTGTTCCTTGATGCTAATTTTTATATATTGCATTGATGATGACATAACGTCTCTGTAAACAGCGTCGCGTGTCCTAGAATTTAAAAGAAATTGATACTTATATTTAATATTTTCAATCAGTTTAGTGATATATTAATAGAATACCTTAGTAGGATAGTGAATATTAATAGAATATATATTAATAGGATAAATAAGAAAAAATGTAAGAAATTCGTTTTGAGAGAAAATTAGAAAGTTTCCGTTTCATTGTTTCTCAATATATTCTATGTTCTCCATATATGTTTCTGAAGCCAAAGAATTTCATTGAGAAAAATTATTTGTTTCGAAACATATTGTTTCGAATTTTCCCGGGTTCGTTTGGATAGTGGAAGTTATATGGTGTAGAGAACGCTCAATCAGCAGGCGGCAATAGAAAAAAAACAACGACGTTTATTTACACGAAGACACACAGGACAGCACAGCGGCAACAACTATATACAGCACATAGAAGACAATTATCTTCAGCCGAGAAGTGCACACAACAAGACTACTGCAGACAGTAGCGCAGAACTTAGTTCAGCACTCGCTTGACTCCGTCACTGCTCTGCTAATCTCTGGAAGATTCGTTGTTTACCATCGACTCCGACTACTCTCCCCTGGCATCTGCAGACTGCCTCCTTTTATAGGTCTCAGCTGGCTGGGCTAGAAGTCTCTCAACCAATCAGGAACGTTCGAGGCGTATCTCGGTTCCTAATGAACGGATCGGGAAAATTCTCGATTTTTCGGGTATAATCTATTTTGGCGCCAAAGTCACCAAATTCGTCGTCGAGTCGCCAAATGATTGCCAAGTTTGTCGCCAAGCTCTGGGAACTCCGACGCGACACCCGGACTCCGCCCAATACAGATGACTGTAAAACGGTCTTTTTTTGAATAATTTTTAATGAAATTCAGTTTCTAACAATTCATCCATTCAAAAGGAGTATAATTATCTCCTTGTTACACAATAGTAAACCACAAGGATTATAAATTCAATTATAAACTTATCAACCATCGCTTCTTTAAATTCCAAAAATCACACAGCACATTTCATAAATGCTTAACAATTCTTATATTTTTAGTCGGAAAAATATAATTAATAATGGTTATTTATATAAAGATTTATGAAGAAACCTCGTAGCTTTAACACAATACGAGCTATCTCCCAGATGAATAAATTTATATAATAGTACACAGCTCGTTATTAGTACTTTGTAACTAATCAATTGAAGCATCCTTCTTTTCAATTGTTCCTTATTCTTTTCTCAGCATTAGAGGCGTCTTTGTATTCTAGTCGCATCCATTCCAGTTCCTTGAGATACTGAGACACTGGATTACATTTTTTATGTATTAAGAGATTAAGGATTGTGTCACAATTCC
This sequence comes from Argiope aurantia, assembly GCA_026543865.1. Classification (NCBI taxonomy): domain Eukaryota; kingdom Metazoa; phylum Arthropoda; class Arachnida; order Araneae; family Araneidae; genus Argiope; species Argiope aurantia. The sequence goes on from JAPMOR010070556.1 coordinate 3,228, forward strand.
AGATGACTTATGGTAAATAAAGTTATATTTAACAATATTAACAATGCAATTGAATTTAGTCTCGTACTGAAAGACCTCTTTGACGAAAGCATTTCTTAATCTTTAATTAAAGAATGGGCTTACCAAATATTATCAAAACTTTCAATTAGAATATTGGCCCTGGTAAAAATATTTAGATATCTTGATTAATTAGTTAGTGATATTAAAGTACCATTTGGAAGAAACACGAAGGTTGTTTGAGTGCAAATTTTGTTATTTTAAACCCCAGCTATGTGACGAGTAAGACACCTGAGCTGGTACTTTTCACATCAGACTTCCATACTATGCGAGAGATGGTTTTTATCCTAAAAAATCAGACTTAACGTAATGTACATAACGCATCTTTAGTAGTATCTAGTTGTGGCTATAGAACACTTCGGCTTCGAATCTAGATCTAATTACAACTATACTTAGGCCTATGAAATCTGGGAATTGTGTACTAATGTAAAATAATCAATTTAAAACATGAAATTTTGTATATCCACACTTCTTTCTTAGTTTGACTGATTTATGAGGTGGATTTATTACATTTTGAAATATTTTTTTCCTTTTACTTTCACAATTAAGATGAAACATTAATGATTTATGGATTTACGTGTAACGTTTTAATTTAATTATAAATGGTGAAAATTCATTGCTTAAATTTTAAAATTTGCAAATTGTATCTTCCAACTCTGTTCTGTCAAAGTTTTCTGTAAATATTTATAAAGTTACTTATATTGAGATTCTTTAAAATCGTATGTGCCGATATATCAAGAAAAAATTTTAATCCGAATATTCATAAAGCAAATTTTTCTTTATATAGTTTAGGAAAACAAATTGTCATTAAATTATTAAGTTTTATTGAAATGTCTTGACCAAAAAATGCTTAACTGCTCCACAACACGGAATATATAATGTAAATGTAAACTATAAGATATTAGAACAAAATTGGAATTGATATGAAATTTAATTAAGAAGAAATTTCAGTGAAAAACTTTTAAAATGAAGATTTTGGCTCACTTTTCCAGAAGAATATCAAAAATACATTCATTAAATGATAATTTCTATCTCTAATGGAGTTTAAATAAACTCATTTTTATAACTTACTTACTGACTGTTAACGTTATGTCAAATTGCTTATAAAGTAAATCGGAATAAGAGTCCATAAACTCTCTAATATAAATGAACCTAGATAAAAGTACAAGAAAAGTTGTTACATGTAGGTTTCAAAAGACTGAAAAGCAATAAAAAAGTTTGGTTATATTTAAAAAAAAATTAAACTCAATAGTTAAAAACAAAAATTGTGATTTTGAGACAATAATATTTTAAATTTTAACGCTACATTGGAAAATCTAGAAGATTAAGGCCTAAAAGTGCCATTTTTATTGTGAACCTTATTCATGCACTTTTGCAAACGTTCGAAATTTTAGAAAAGAAAATTTTAATTTAAACGTCACAAAAGCTACTATTATAAACAAAATAAATACATGAAAAAATAACAAAACAAGAAAAAAAGTGGATACGACTACAAAAAATAATAATAATTTAATTAGGATTTTTAACACCAATTCCCCCCATTTTGTTTTTTAAAAGTAAATTAAATAAAATTACTGTTTCTATAAGCATTTTTCATTATGAAAATTGTATTTTGCCATATTTTCTTTTTTTAAATAAATCGTACTTATTTGTAGTGCTTCTAGTATATTGAGTTTACTTTTATTTAATTTATGTAAATTAGCAATGGATAAAACTTCTGCAAGTTAATTTCATTCATTATTTATAAAAGCCCATGCAATAAGTAATTTATTCTATTGTAATTAAAATTTTGTTTTGTAAAAAAATTGTAGAAACTTTTACTGATTAAACTGAATTACCGAAATCTCATTTCAAAGTTACTTGAAGCCCCAACCTAGATCATAATTATTCCAAACTGGGACATGATTGGAAAATTATTGGATTTTGTTTGCACCTTAAAGCGATGCAAAAACGAGAAATCTATCAAATAATTTTTTAAACGAAAAAATATATATATAAAGAAGTATTTTTTCAATCTTCCTGTTATTTCTCACAATTTAATGAATATTATATGGCATTAGAGAAAGATATAATATGTTGGAGTAATTGGATTTTCGGTTTTATTTCTGGAGACATGTAATTATTCGCAGTAATTTTATCCCAAAAGTAATAAAAAAATAGTTTTGCAACATTCGAGGTTGTTTTCAAGAAGAAATTATTGCTAATAATATAATAATAAATTATACGAATTTTTCATTAAACAAATAGCATGATTTAAATAAATTGGTTTTTATTGTATAAAATGCACATTTTATATTTTTGTACTCGAAGTTATTTTTATATTATTGTGTTCAGATTCATGATATTAATCCAATAATATGAATAATTGTTAACACTGATAATGTTAATAAAATCAGAAGCTAGATTAATAACTCAATATATTTATTTTTAAAAAATCATACTTTCTTTAACGTGATAAGTACTTGATTTTAAGGCCTTTCGCCACTTAGTAGTTGTAATTTAAAATTAACTCATTTAATACACATTCATTGTATAAAATGAAAGTTATCAATTTTTCTACAATTAAAATAATACTTCTTTTAATGAAATTGTACAAACTTCTTAAAAAAATTTCCACTTTAATGCATAAAATTAGTTTTGAAGTAATCATCATTTTTAAGCATATTTTTAACTCAAATTTCTTTATCGGACTCATTGCTTATCACTTCGCTGAGTGCATGTGTTCCAAAAAAGAATTGTATCAGTTTTTAATACATGTTTAAACTCAAATTTATAAATTGTATTCTGGATATAAATTCTAAAATTTCCTAATTAATTTAGTTCAGTGGCATTATAATAAATTCAACATAATACATAACTACATTGATAAATATTAAAATTAAACTCTATTTAAGGGAATTTTTTATAAAGTTTGCTTAAATTATTTATAATAATATTTTATTTTTTGAATACTTCTTTCCAGAGTAAAAAGTGGTAGTGGGGGGGGGGGGGATAAATGCATAAAAATATTTAAAAACAAATCGGAAGACTGTATTGAAAGAACCAAAAATTAAACAAAAACTAAAATTATATTAAAATTACCTTTAAAGACGAGTAAAAAAACCATAAACAACGACTACAATTTCTTGTATTAATTATTTCTAGATGTATAATTTTTTTTAAATATTGAGATATTGTTATGGATTATTCCACCGTCGGGGTTCTTTTACAGATTTGTTGGTTGATGAAATATACACAATCAGCAAGCATCAGTAGAAAACAACGACGACGTTTATTAAACACGAAGACACTAATACAAAGACGACGGACACAGAAACGACAAATATATAAAGCCGAGACGGACACAAGCGATGCACAGCAGCACACTACAGCAAACAGTAGCCCACAAATAGTAATCGACCACAGCACACAAAACAGCCAGACAGAATTCAGTAGAAGGAGATAATTCACGTAGCTTCATTTTATGGCCTCCCCAAACATCTGCCATTCTCCACTGTTTCCTCGCTTTAGCTATATAAAACTGCCGACTCACTATTACACGGCTGGCTATTCCACATACGACTTGATGCTGCTTCCACAATAAACACCAGGACTCGCCCCACAGCAATCGCTTGAGCTCCACACAAAGCTAATTCTTCACCAAACTATTCAACTAATCCGTCGTTGCTCGCTATCCTCTTCGACTCAATACAGGAGTACGAATGACTACGATTTATTGCAGCTTGAAGCTTCCGTCCTTATATAGTTCCCTGGAGGCGGGCAGAGAAGGTTCTGAACCGATCAGGCGTATTTCGATTCCTATTGACCGAATTGATAAGATTCTGAAATTTCTATATCTATTTTGTAGCCAAAGTCGCCAAATTCGCCGCCAAGTCGTCAAATGATTGCCACTTCTGAGATCACAGACGCGTCATCCGATCGGCACGCAAAAGAGCTGATCGTAAAACGGTCTTACTAGTGTTTGACTAAACCATGCTGGGAAGCAACATTACAGGTTTGTAATAATATATTTCATTAAAAATAATGAGAAATAGACTGTTTAAACCTATTAAAGAATTTTATCGAAATAAGATGTATATAGATATAAATTCACAAGGCATAGAAAGTTTGCATAGGTTTAAACCTATTATTTATCAGAAGTTTATGGTATGACGTCTATACATTTGGCATCCAGTGTCAAAAAAAAGAAAGTTGAATTTTATGGAAAGTTAATTCTTACTTTAACAACTGTAATTTTACAGAATGTAATTTTAGAGAAAGTTTTATCAATGAATTATTAAAATTTAAAGGTTTGAAAAGCAACAAATTAAAGTTTCAATTTTTAATGTTTGCGAATTTTACCGTAGAAACATTTAAATTCAAGTCTAGAAATAATTTCAGGATTTTTTAATGTAATTTGATGTTCTTGTCTTTTTAAGTAAACTAGAATATTTCATTATAAGTGAACCGATAAAGGATGTGTTTAAAATAAACTTAAACAAAATCAATGCCAGAAGTATCAAAAGGCATTTGTCTTGAAAATGGATACTTATTCTAACAAGCGTCATTAATGATTTTTAAAATTCTAACTTAAAGTATATTTTTTTGCTTAATGCCATTAATGAACTTCAGTCATTAATTAACAATAGTTAAAGATATGAAACAGTAATCTCTTTTTCTTTAGTCAGTATTTATTGACTTCTTAATTCAATACTTGAGTGCACTTTATGAAACCTTTCTTTCAATTGACGCTCGTTAAGTGATAAATATACATTTCAACAATGGTTCTAGATTTATAAAGTATGTAATTACCAGAAATCAACAAAAGAGTTCTTATTCATAAAAGTTTTTTTTTCTGTTTTAATTATTCACTCGAGAAAATAATGAAGCTGCCTTAAAAGTTTGTGATTGATTCCCCCCCCCCCTACTCCCCAAAAAATACTTTAAATTTAATCTTTAATTTGTTCCTACCTATTGCTTAATGGAAATTCTTTCAGAATTTTTTGCAATTAAACACAAGAAATTTTCATTCAATGCTGTATATTAAAGAAAACTCATAGTAAGTTTTAAACGAATATAATGCAAAAATGGAGTCCTGAATAAATTAACTTTCATTTTTTCGGTTCGTAAAAAAATTGCAAATTTTTATCTCTTTTGTTCAAGTAAGAAAAGAGATCAGAATAAAATGAATATAATTAACTCAATCCAGATATTCAAATTCTTCAAAAATTATTAATTTTTGATAAGATAAAACTCTAGTAGAAACAAAATTCTAAAGCAGCAAGGATTAATCTAGACATTGTTTAGGAAATAAAAACGAATCATTCCTCCAAATATCATTTTTTTTCAGAAATAAACATTTCAGCATCCAAAAATAAATAAGGAAATTCAGATAGATTTCTTGAACACATAAATATCGGGTATCTTTTTTTTTAACATACTCCATTACAATTAACATTTCAGATCACAACGCAATATATTCAGTAACAAGTATAAATTTTTAGTTTACGCTAATTTGATCAAGACTTGTTTTAAAAGGTCTAATCTAATATATGAATATTTTTCATATAGTAACAAATATTAGTTTTTCAGTTTAAACTATTTTGATTAAGACTTATTCTAAAATGTCTAATCTACTATATGAATATTTTTAATCTAATATATTATTTAAACATGTTACTGTGAAGGTGAATTGCAAGTTTCTAGTACTAGAAGTTAATTTCATTAACTTTTATTACGTTTCTGTATGATAATATGTAGTGACAAATTAACTTGTTAAAAGACTAACCTTACTGAAAAATAGTGCCTAGCTTTAAAAAATAATTACATTTCTCAGTGTGTAAAATTATTTAAAATATCCATCTAAATGTCTAAACACATTTATGTAACCTCTTTATTGAATACTTCAAGACATTCTTAAAAAGTTGAAAAGTATCAAATACTAATAAAACAGTAAATAGCTTATAGCATTCGTAAAAACTGTGAAAAATATTTTAATCTTATTCATTTAAATTTATTCTTATTTCTGTTTCGAGGATTCAAAAAGTAATCAAACACTGATTAAACTTTTGCAATATACATATACATTTCAGTATAAAAATATATTAATATTTGTTCTTTTAATCATCATTTGCACATAAATAATTTAAAAATTAAACTTTCAGAAGTATGCCTTTTCAATAAAATATTTAATGAATCAGAATCTTTTCAAACTCGGACGTATTTCATTTCATGATTGTCTGTAAAAAACTGCTTTTACTGCATTTTTTACGATAATGAATATTAACTGGCAATAAAAGTGGAAATCAGATAATTAAAATTGAATTTATAACAAGTGTTTTTGCTTTTTTCACATTTCTTGAAATAAATGTAGCATTCCATTATATGAATTCGACAGAGAAAGTAATTTCGCATCAGAAAAAATTATATAAGAAAAGAAGGGAAGAAAACATATTGCAAACAGTTTCTTAACAGTAAAAAAAAATTAGAAGAAGCTGCAAGGGTCTAACGCAAGTGCAGAGTGCAGGCATTTTATATTTCTGACAAAATACGCTTTAAAAACCATTCCACTTTTCTTTAGGAACAGAATTTTCCCATTCGACTCAGGAATTACCAATCTTTCTGGAAATATTTTTTCTTTATGTGAAAAAAATTGTATTTCTTCTAATTCTAAGAACTATATTTTGCTCCACCTCTTCTATAAATCCTTTTGCCTTGAATCACAGTTGAAATATTTCCCTTCTCGAGTCTCGTAATATCTTTCTGAAACAAGATGATGCTAAAAATGATTGAAAAAAATTCTTTATGAATGAATAAAAATGTACTCTGCTGAAATACTTCAACAAATCAATACTGCATGGAGTGTAAACCTTCATTTGCATATAAATTACCACCCTTCCTCCCTACTTCTTTTCTGATCCTATGTTTCAGCATTTCAGTCAGGATCTTTTATTTCTATGACGTTTCATGTCGTTATTTTTATTTCTCCTTCTAAAAATCACTATTTTCTTTATCTATATATTTCAATATGCGTCTTAACATGAATATTCAAAAGAAAAGAAGAAACTAATTATGCAAATTTGCATGAACATTTTTTATAGAAACTAATAGTATAGAATATTCAGTGTTATGAAATTATCATATTAATATAAATAAATATCATTACTGTTATGCGTAACATTTTATGCATTAAATATTAATAAAAACATTCTCGATAATTAGTGCAAAATCTATCTAATATTTTTCAGAATAATAATGGTTCCAAATCAGCAATAAAAATAGTATTAACATACATTTTAAACGAATTAACATTTCTGAAAATAATTTAAATACACAATTTCAGTACATGAATTGATATTAATTTGCATTAAATTCATATTTTTTAATAACAATAAATGATGTTATTCTGCGCAAATTTTATATTTACTAGGAACAGCTTTAAACCTAACTTATTGCATTTTTTTTTTCGTTTTTTAAGAGACATTTTGAACTTTATTTTTGACATAGTTTGTTTGTCACTATGTTAGCTTTTGTTTCATTTTTTTTCACAAAATTATCAAGCGTTTTTAAACACTTACTAATTTTTTCATCCTTGAAACTATATCCGGAATTTTAAGGAAAGTTCTAATATATTTCCTGAATTTAAATTTGTTGTTATTCAAATATAAAATAATGAATCAGAAAAATTTCTTTAAAAAATTATCTTTCCACAAATATATAAGTACAACATATTTGAATTCAGAAAACAAAATAATCCTGTTTTAACTGTTGGAAAAAAATTCGAGCTCTAAACCATATTAAAATTACAGAAAACTCAAAAAAGTAAACAACAAATACAATGGAAAAACATTTCTCCTTTCATATATATTTTTGAACTATACTCTTGATATATTAATGGAATCCTTCAAAAACAGTGATAGTTTATACAAAAACAATAAGATGTATCAAAATTAATATACAGAGAAAAATAACATATCTGAGAAACTTATATTGATTCAATAATGCTTATGTGATTTCCATTCTTATAAAAAGCATTTCAAGGAATGCGTCATTTAAAATATCTTAACTCGGATTTTGGAATTTATTATTTTCGTATATTTCTAGATATTTTCCTATTAATCTAATATTCAAGCTTTTTAAAGCTTTTTTTATATTAAATTGAAATATCCATTCGTTTTTAAAAACCCTCTTCTGATGATTTTTTTTAAAACAATGGATAATAAGGTTTCATAATTAACCTAAGCAAAAATAAAACAAAAATACAAAAAGCAGGAAAATATATTTCTTCTTTAATAACAATATTACCAATTCTAATGTGAATAGTTTTTATGTGGGTTTGAAATTTGTGCAAGTAAGCAATTCTAAACAAAGTGGTTTGAATAGTTGAAACATTATCTTAGATATACATATATTTTTCTAAAATAATTTATAAATTTGATAAATTCATGTTCTTTAATATATTTTTAGGGGATCTCTTTAAATATATTTTAATTTTTTAATGCGAAAGATTTAATAAAAATATTCTTTTGACATAAGCTACAATAAGTAAACTTTTTAGAATAAAAAATCCTAATTTGAAAAAGAACAATTAAAATTTTTAAATCGTTGCTCAGAGACTTAAATATTATCAGCTTTTACTTCTGTAAAATTATTAAAAAATGAATTAAAAAAGGCAAAGACTTTTTATAATTTATTTAATAAAAATAAAATAGTTTTGAGTAATACGCATTATGAAGAATGATATTTTTATTAAATATAGTAACCATCTTGAAAACATTTATAATTTATTTATTTTAATTAGGCACTTGACAGCAAAATTATCGCTTTAAGTAATAAATTCTGTAATATTTTAATAAATAAGCAGAAAAGAGTTTTATTCTCTTTCAATAAAGGCGCCTGCTTTATAATCATTATCTTTAGAAGAAAAAAAAAATCGATATTTGTTTCTTATGTGGTTCAATGAAGTTTTGTGAAAATTCGAACGCTGAAATGATTGATCTTTCTTGTACATGTCCATTCTAGAAGATTAATGTCTAGCCTAGATATATCAAAAGAATGTTGTACAAAGCGATGTGTATTTTGACAGATGAACATTCAGTGTCTTTATTTTATGGTTTCTTGAAAGTGATGGGAAAACTTTATGCTTTGAAAAATGATAACCCAGCTATGCTTAAACGATAGCCTAATGTCTTATTTTTTTCTCACGTTAGGATAAGAAATTTTGAAATAACATATCAATGCTTCTATACATGTTTAAGACTATTCAATGAGAAAAAAATTCTACCAATTAAAAGATATATTAAAGTAAATATATATTTGTACCATTTTTTTTCATTTCAAAGCAAGCAAATTGACTATACATATTTACAAATAATCTAGCTTTTATTTATTTTATTGAATATCTTTAGCTGCTAATAATTCAAATAACTTACTTATATTTATTATTCAAATAACTTACTTACTTAAATAGCTGCTAATAATTCAAATAACTTACTTATGGATTTGAGTATGACTTATTAAAATTTTTTATACCAATTATATTGTTCATTGTTTGCCTTGTCAGAACATTCGGTGTTACCAATTGTTTGTATAAATCTTCTGTGAAATTGTTATTCTAATAAAGAGCCTAGGTTTGCTAAAATCGTGACATTAAAATGTATCTTCAGTGTTTGTATCTCAGAATAGTTTCAAGAGTTATAAGAATAAAGTTATAAGAATAAGTTATAAGAATATAATTCAGGAACTATTCGTTTGTAATTCCGATTTAAACATTTTAAAGAATTGAACTGCGTTAATGCGTGAATATCTAATATTTTTTTAATCAAAATTACAATGATTCTGTAAACACAATGCTAATTATAAAATAACATGTTGCCATATAAGTTTTCAAATTCAATCTTGTGCGCGTTGGATATTTCTAATTTCTCAGTAACTACATGGATTATTTAATTTTTAACTTCGGATTACAGTAATCTAAGGATGTTAACTTTTATCTCTATGAAAACATTTTCAAAAATATAAAAACTGATCATTTCGATTTTTCTATAGCCAAAATAGAGTTAATTTAGCCATATTTTTTTTAATTTTATGGACTTTTAATTTTTTTCATAAAAAGAACAACTGCGATACATTTAATTTTCCTAAAGTACATAAATTTTAAGTACTTTATATTAAAATTGTCCAAAACAGTTCAGTCTAAGCATTGATTGCAAAATAAGATATTGTAGGGTATTATAGATTAGAACAAGAATGCTAAGACATCTATCCACATCGATAAACAAAACTTTCTAAAAAGAAAAATTCGAAATATATATCATGCTAAAAGGCAAGAAATTCCTCAGATTTTATTGAAAGCTAAGCAAAGAAAAAAATTTATAAATTTGAAATGTTCATTTGTAAAATTAGGTTTTCTATTTATTGTCGATGCACTTCATGCGTAACATCTGAATATTTTAACATTTTTATAAGTATTTTATAAATATTTGTGATCTTAAAAGCATCATTATCCGTTCACTTAATATGATATATTATAAATTAAAGAGAATCACTGGATTTCCTAGAATTTTATAACATAAATTATTTCATGCTCCCAAAAAATTAGAGAGTATTTCAAAAGATAAGGAGAGGAAATTAACGATTAAACAAACTCCAATTTTTCGTTTAACAAAATTAAAAGAAAATTATTCACTTACGCATAAGGAATATTTTTAGCAAAGTGGCTAGTATTGCCCATAAAAAAGTTGCCTTGTGATTGGCGAGGTAAAGTATTCTACTATTCTATCTAGGCATTTTCATTCTGCCCATTTCTCATCCTGTTAATATATTTTGTCACTCTTAAATGACTTGAAAATATACTTTCTTAAATATTGATCATAACCTCATAATAAGCAATAAGAAATAATAAGTTGTTCAATTTGATAAGAGTTTATTCACTTTAACCAGCATATTTTTTTGCTATTCAATTATTCTTTGTATAACTGTATTGTATAAATTATTCTGTTATGTATGTTTGCTTGTTGCTTTTATTATTAAATTTCCCGAGATTTTTTTTAATAAAAAGAATTCAAATTATTCTTTTTTTATCGCTTCATATTCATTTTGAAATATACTTTCATTTGCATGAAGATTGTACATAACGTTAATTGAGTTTTTTTTTTGTTTAAATTAATAAAATTGTCTTTTAAAATAAATATAGCCTATGACTATCAAAGCTTTCTTAAATTTTTTTTTTTGTAATTTCTGTTGTTACAATACTGCATAGCAAAAAGCATTTAAACATTATCCTGTGCTCGATCACGGTCGCTTTCATAGACTTATGCAGTAAACAAATGGATTCAGCTTATTTTTATTTTTTTTTCATACTCGTATGCATATTCTAAACAGTCACTTCAGCAATTCATAAAATTTACAAATACATTATATTAAGGCTTAAATGACTAAAATAATCCAAACACTTTATATTCTAATAAAACAGAAAATAATTTGTTCGCATTTCTAATCTTCATATTTTAAGAATATATCTATTTCTTGCTTTTATAATTTAATTTTTTTTACATTCTGCATTTTTCATCAAATGTATTGTCTTTTATTTATTTTATGTCAAAAAACATGAAAATATTAGAGTCACAAGGAAATGTTATAACTAAATTATAATTTCAATCATAGTTATATTTTATATTTCATTGATTTTCCAAAAAATGTAAAAGAAAAACCGAATGTAAAATTATATTTTAGCGATAAGATGCGTGAGAAGTAAAAGACTGTAAAAATCAAGCAATTATATTAAACAGATTTTAGATAATAAATTATTATTTGTCAATATAAACAAGGGTCTTTAGTGTAAAATAAATTACTAGAAATTAAAAAAAGTATGTCACTTTTTTTATTAAATTTCAAAAAATTCTATTGCTGTTTGAAAGCTTCTTATTATACTATATCGGGAATATATCTACATCTTTAAGTGTCTCTTCCTACAAAAAAGAATATAATTTATAAATTTTCAAAACAATTAGCACAAAAGACAAAACACAAAAATATAATTTGTCTTCACTCTAATGCAGTTTGTGTTATTCAAACAGGACAAAAATTATTTCAAGATAAATGGTTTAATACAAATAATGAAAATCTACATTTAAAACCAGTCTTTTATTTTATTTCATTTCACCAAAAATCAAAACTTCCGAAAACGAAACTTTCTTGACTTGCAGCTTCAGATATCTCTGAAAATTATCACATTTCTGAAGAATCGGTTTCCTTTTTATTCGGTATTCGAGAATTATAGTCCTCAGAAATCGGATAATTCAAAATCCTTTCTTCATTCCTTTATTTTTAAAAGGTTAAGAATTCAAAATGATGAATGGGTTAAATTTTCTTCCAAATGTTTTTTATACTCGCAATCTAGTCACTGAAATGCAAAAGAAAACTTTATATTTGGAATTACTTAAATGAAAGCAAGGCAGTTTAGCAATTTCCCCAAGGGAAATTCACTGCAAAGGATTTTCTTAGATAGTTTCAATCGAAGTGATGAACTGGTTTCTCTCTCTCTTATTCTGATAAGTCCAGCTCAAATCATTTGAATAATTCTGTATAAATAAAAGATTCAAATTCCTCAGAAATAATGGGTTCTCCTGAATTTTCAAATCATTCATCGCAAAATTTGTGACAAAAAAAATATAAATAAAATATATTATTTTTTTATTCAAGTATTTATTTTCTATCGAATCAACATAGTAAATATAAAATAAATGAAAAATAGTGTCAACGAATAATAAAATGAAAGTGTATAAATATTTATGTGTATATCTGTGTGGTGTGTTTTTGCATTCTTAAGGACAAAAGAAGAAACTGGAAGAAACCAATTACACACATAGGTACAAATATACTTTGACAAACTAGACATAGAACTAATTGTTGTTGCAAATATCTATTTTTATATGCAATAAAATGGAAATTTTTTCTAATATTCAGTACAATAAAAAATTGTTTTAAATCTCACTTAAGAAATATATGTTAAAGAGTTTGATTTAAGTTGTTATGTGTACGATGAAAATATTTTTCACGTGTATTTCCAAAATTATAAGCTATTATTAAATGAACGAAAGACAAGCAAAACTCTTTCAAGCAGAAATATGTAATTATCAGTATTTAATTAACGATAAGTACTATTTTAGCAAGAATAATTAACCCGTGCTATCTTTAAAAAGAAACTTCATTATTTATGAATTTTACAAGTTGATTTAATTAAAGTACATTCTTGGGCGACGATGTAAAATAAAAACGGTATTATCTTATTTTACATTGCATACAGTTGACACATCTCCAACTTAACTTGGATACCCAGAAATTTGTTCCTTAAAATTAAGAAAATATCCTTCTTAATTAAATACCTAACTTAAATAAATTAACTCTAGGCATTTAAAAAAATTAGTATTTAGTCAATGTCTTCGTATTCAGTTTTTTAACCAATCATAGCATTATTTCTGATTACCGAAAAATTGAATGTTCACACTGATATCTATAATAATCTTATATATTAAAAAATGCCGGGTGATAATTAGAAAATAAATTTAATAAATAAATTTGATTTGGTTCCTCTTTTATATGCAATTTTATTATGTTTTTAAAATTAATTTTTCATATTACATCTTAATTGTTATGAATTTCTATCACATTTTATATTGTCCAAGGCGAAAGATTATTTAAGCAGCAAACATATGAATGTATGAATATTTTTGTATGTATGAATACTGTAATGAATATTTTTGAAATTAATGAATATTATTGAATTATTTCTACAATATATGAAGAGTTTCACTATAATTCCTTGTTTCATAATTCCCCATTCTCTTGTTTATTTTAATTCATAATTCATTTCCTGTTTATTTTCATTTATTTTATCATAATTCCCCATTTTATGTTTATTTATTTCTATTTTCTTAATTGAGCAGTAAATAAATTCATGGTTTAGGATTACATCTTGAAATTAATTTACTGTTGTATTTTCAAACGCTTTGGATACTTTCTGCAGATATAAAAATTAATAAATGACAATTAATCTTCCGGATCTCCGCTACAAAATAATTACTCTAATGAATACCAAATGAAATAAACTGGAGATCTCCGTGAATGCATGATATACATATTTTTTACATACATTAAAGTAACTACAAATACTGAACATTGTTTGAAATGATAAAAACAAGAAAACAAATACCAAGTGTCGCTCATGTAGTCATTGAAGTATATCCGATAAAATGCATCTGTTTAATTGAAACAATGACAACTACTTTGTTTACAGGTGTAAATAATAAAAAAGAGTTCTTATTTTCAACGCATTTTTTAAACGAATATTTTCCAATTTACTTTATGCTATGTAGGGCATGAATTAAAATATTTTTACAAATCATTGTAAATATTTCCATTAAACATACTAAGATAAAATGATTCAAAATTATTCCTAAAACAGTTTACAAACATTTTCCCAGATATATATGTTTTTCTCATGGAGCTTTTTAAAGAAAACTATTTAAAAGAAAGAAGCTTTCTTTATTGGAATGTATTTGCATTTATAGACTTTTATAGTCACTATAAATACTTCTTTATGCGTCGGAGTTTTAAATATTCATTTTTATTATAATAACGTTTATGATAATATTTTATTTTATAATATTAACGTATCGTGCATTCTGATTCAAAATTTCCAATAAAAGATCATTATTAGAGGACAAATATCAAATCCATTTCTTTTTTCTGGGTAACAAATTTTGTGGTTCCTATATTTTATTTTTATATAAATAACTTCAATAATGTTGTTATACAGAGGGTATTTATATTTTTGTATATAAAATGTTTCATCTTTATTTTGAATCATTTAGCTAAGCTGTAAATATTTTAATGCTATGCTCTCTAAGAAAAATATTCATTAAAAAATTTTTTAAGTATTCTGAAGCCCACATTTCATCATCCTTTTCTTGAATACTTATAAATTCGGAATAAAAATAAGACAATACAAAATTGAGATAATTCGCCAAAATATCAAAAGATATTCATAGAAATTGAGAAAAAAATATAAAAAAAATTTCTTGAATTTTTATATATTCGAAATAAAAATAAAACAATACAAAATTGAGATACTCCACCAAAATCTCAAAAGATATTCATAAAAATTGAGAAAAAAAATATAGTGAATGCATTGAAGTTTATACGTAATATTACAAGTAATATTACGTATCTCAAATTCTAAAATTCCGTAAGGCGAAGAAAATATTAAATTTTTTGTAACCAATTACGAATAGTTCTGACTTAGTATTCGCAACAGGCATTTAGTCTCATCTTCTATCTTGTTGAGCTAAAACACGTCAGAAATATTCGTCATAAAAACTCAAGTTTATGTTCCAACAAAATTTTGAAAATTCAGATAAGTGATGTTGCTAATTAAGCAAATTCGAATTCAAATTTGTTAAAATTTAGAAGTCAAAATACTTTTTTTATCTTAAGCAATTTTTATAAAAAATAAGATGTTTCAAAGGTATTTAAGCATGGGACACATCTTAATCGAGGAATTTTATTATGAGAACAATATTCATACAGCTCATGTTTCGTATCTTTAATTTATAGGGCCACTGAAAGAAATTTATAGTTTTTTTTTATAATTTTTCAAATTTTGTCAAATTAGATATTGCATTTTTAAAAATATTTTCTCGGTTCTTTCTTAGATACTTGATTTTAAATTTGTAAAATGTAGTTAATTCCAATGAGAAACTTAATGATTTATGCATGAAAAATATATTGATTTGAAATATTTATCTTAGAAATAATGTTTCAAAGAAATCAAAATATGGACAAAATATCATCCTTTTGAAGTTCACTTTAAAACACTAGGGAAAGATTTTTAAGCATGAAATAAAAGAATTTTCAAAATTAAATTTTTGTTAAGAATTGCAAAAAAAAAAAAAATAAAGATAATGATAATTTATAATATAATTAATGAAACATAATTTATTTATCACCCATACAGTTAGACCTAGAAATACTATTATTTATATTGGCATTTTCAAGACTGCATACCATAGAATTATTAATGGATTAAAAACTCAAAGCATGCCCAGATATTAATTCTTAGATAGTAAATTATCTCAAATAAAACAGTTATTTTATTTTATATATCTACAATTGTATGAAAGGTTTGTTCAGTCAATTATTTTGTACTCGTACGACAAATTCAGTATTTTAATTCCTTTGATTTTTTTTCATTACATTTCATTATTACAGCATTTTCTTACATGAACGCTAGTATAATTTTCTTTAGAATATTTTGTATATGATTATTTATACTTATTTGAAAACGGTTATTTTAAAATTATCGTTATTTATATGTTAAATAAAAGATATTTCAAGAAAAAATGCGTTTCAAATTTAAGAAAATTTGAATTTTAATATCATTATATAAACAATTCTAAATATGTGCAGATACAAAAAAAAATATATTTTTAAATTTAAACTCTAATAAGATAATACATATAATTCATAGTTACATATAATTCATATAATCAATTAATATGTTTCATTTTCGTACTATTAAATACAGCCAAGTTCTGTATCATAACTTTACATTTCATTAATTAATTCATGCCTTTGCGGAATTTTGCATGAAAAAAATGTATGCAAATATTTAAAGTTTCCTCCATATTAGCATTTTTTTTTCTAAACGTTGCAGATTATTATACACTCATTTTTAAATTCTCTATGGCAGTATTAACTATTAAAACCTATATTGGTATATATTCTTTTTAAAAAGTTTCACTTCATGTAATTTGAATTAGAGCACTTAGACATTTTAATACTTTTTTTTTAAAAAATAAATTGTCTAAAAGACATTTTTATAACTTGTGTAAGTTCCAAACTTTAAACTTTGAATAAAACGTAAATATTGAAACTGCATTTATGCAAATGTCAAGAGCAAACTTCCAGTTAAAGTTTGCAATACTTTATCAAAAGGAATTATACGAAATTAATGAGGCCAAGAAAACAAATTCAAGGTAATTTTTCAATTTTATTTCAAAGGAAACATAAAAAAAATATTGAAAACTCTGATATTTTAATTTCAAGAGAAAAATTTTTCAAATTCTCAGAAACTCCGTTCAATAAAAGTATTACACCCAAAAGTAAATTATCATTTCTCCTTATGTTTCTTTGCATGGCTACGAAAGATCTGAACGGAATTAATTTCAAAGAATTCAACAAAAAGAATCAGTAGTCTTTTACGCGTCAAAACCATTTGGTGAAAATAATGAGTAAAAATAAGCACTTTTCAGTTAATATCACCAAAAATATATTTGAAAGAAATATTGATCTAGTTAAGAAAATTCGGAACAGAATATAACAAAAGTACAGTAAAATTAAATGCACCTTAAAGAAATATTTTACTTCTAAATTTTAAATTATATTTTTCATAAACTAAGTGTTTGACAAAATAAAAGATGATATATTTTCGATCTTTAAATTTTTGAAATATTCCTGTATATTTTTGATGATGGTTTGAAAAATTGAATTGAATTAGTTATCTAGCTTTTATATAATATTTTAGTCACTCGGATATTAATTTTTTCTTACTCCTATATGAATTTCCGACGCAAGCAAGATTAAATATTCACGGATTACATGTTTCGCGGTTTCAAGAAATGATATTAAAATAAAAAAAAGAACATAAGTATTTTTTGAAAAATATATGTTTGCAAGAAAGTGTATTTTAGAAGAAAATGTATATTTTAATGTATGAAATGCGCGTTTTTATTAGCACGAAAATTTTTCTTTTGGTCTTTTAAAAAACATTTATAATCCTTATTTAATTTTTGAGGAGAATTAGACCTAGAAATACTCTGGACGTTGGCATCTATTTTCAAAACCGAGGCATAGCATCGATTCCCTATCCTACATTAAAAAACAATTTTATTAATTTATTTCAAATTTTCATAGATTCTGCAGATTTTTTTTTTCAAATATATATTCAATCAAACCATAAACAAGAAGCTATTTAACATTTCTGTTTCAAAAATTTCTTTAAAAAAATAAATGCATGAAATATATAACATGAATGTAAATATAACCACAGTCACATATTTATGTATATTTAATAAACATGATGGAGATGTGATCTAGAATTTAATGTTGATTTTAAAATCGTTTATGCCCACATGTCACATTTTCAATTTATAGCTATATAAAAACTTAGATACAAACAACAAGTTTTGCCCAAAACTGTTAAATAAAGAAATTGAAATTAATACTGACAAATTTTAAAAGAGATTAAAATTAATATTTGCAAAATAATTCTTAGAAGGTTTTAATTCCAGGAACTTTTTGTATATTGAAAAAATCGAAACTTCTAAGCACTATTTTTTTTTTAATTAGACAAATTTTAGAGATCAAATTTCAATTATCCTGAATAACAGAGAAAGGAATTCAATGGTTTTGATAAAATAAATATTGATAGCTGGGCATAGTTTCTCTTCTATCTAGAATATAAAACAATGTTCAAAAAATACTAAACATGTGATTAAATAAAAATGCAAACAAAATTCAAAACACAAACCACTGAAATATTAATTTTTCAATTACATTGAAAATTAGTATACATCCATCGATTGAAATGCAGGTGACCAGAAAATAAAATAATATAAAGAAGTAAATTTTCTTCAAATATTCAAATGCAACGAAAAATAAAGAAAGCACGATGTGTGATATTTCAAGAATCAACGAATATTCAGAGTTTTCAAAGCCACGCAACAATACTTATTTTTCTAGCAATGAAAATTTAAAAATCTAAAAGATTCTAATAAGAAGTTGAAATCGTGAAATGGTTTAACTATATTAAACATTCCTTATGGGATTATAATTCGGTGATTCGGTTGGGCACACCTATGACTAATGCCCTCTTTCCAGAAAGAATCACCCAAAGACTTAGTTCTTTATGATATCACGCAAAAACCTATAAAAATAATAACTCCTCATCTAAGGTTTAAGAACTACATCATTAAGCCATGCAAAGTCACAAATGTTTCTTCTAAGTCAGGCAGAGTCGCATGCCTATTGAATTTATTCCTCCAATTTCAATGATAACATTTATGCAGAAATGATGCATTTCTTTATGTTGGAAAGATAGCATTAGACATCAAATTCACACTGGATGAAGATTCGTCGATAATCACTTTTCACCCAGAATCACTTTTTGTATTGAATCTCGAATTATCAGTAAAGAAAATTTGGATCCAATATTTTTGTATTCAAAAATGGAATTTTTCGCCACACAAAAACAATTTCACTTTTGCAGTTATCTGGGAGAACACTCCTAAATCTGTTTACTTAACAAGAAATTTTCCTCAGCTAGACAACTGTAGACAATTCTACTAAAAATAATTGTTCCGCTCACAGTTGTGAGATTCTATATTATATTTTTCTCCGTATATCGTTATGCATTTATTGACACTTATTTCGTACTTTCCGTCTTCAGAACTATTAGATCTTTCTTGTGATATAATTATACTAATATATATATAATTATTTAATTATATTATTATATTGTAATATAATTATTAAGATCCTGAACGAATTGATTAATCCTCATACCATAAAAAAGTGAATTTGTTTTTCATGTTATCTTTCGACATAGCTCATCTTGATGTAATTATAATGCATTCTTTCTAGTGACTTATGATTCAACTTATTCTTCACAGAATTTCATTTATCTCTTATCAACAGATTTATTTAATCTTCTGAAACTAGCATTTATGTTGTGTTGTTGGGACTTATGGCACTTTACAAGCCCGCTGACAGTTATTTCTCAGCGATTTAACCCAGTGAGCGTCTCTTGTTTTTCCAGTAGCGCCATCTAGGGCCATGATTACTACTTAGCTACTTCATACGTCACATTCACTTGCACAACACTTTTTTTATTCACACACCTCACAGTAAGTACACAGAAAGAGAACAGCCAGGCCCGAACTGGAACTCTTACCCGGGATGTCCAGATCACGAGGACGATGCGCTACCCCTATGTCAGGACGCCAGCAATTTTAGCTTATTATAAATAAATTTGGAAATCATTGAATTTTTATTAGAAATTATTCATCAAATATACTTGCGCACAAGATATCACTACGTCGTCTTTTACAAGGGTTAGAAACTTCATCGTGGCAATTTGATTGTATGCATGGGATTAAACGGACTCACTATTTAGGTGAAACCATATGTTAAATCTAATCAAAATTCGTCTCCCGATAAATGGTCCATTGTCTCATCCAAATCAAAACAGTAACGCAATTAGATGCCTAATTAGCATCGAGCGTTAATTGTCAGCCTAAAGCGATATAGTAACGATGTGATGCTATACCAACATTCTAAAGGAATGTATTAGTAATGAAAAACACGACTCAGCAATGGATGACGATTTCTTGAAAGAAATGTATTAAATTATTTGATACCAAAGAAGATAAAACTACTTTGTGGTATTCACAACAAAATTTGATCTACTGATAAATCCAAACTGTTAAGAAAATGTATATTATTCAAACAATTCCCAAACTTTAACATTGCTGTCAATCAATAGTACATTGTAGTACATGTTACATCATCTGTGATTTTATGTTTGTCAGAATTAAACTATAAACTCATTATTAAATAGAAAATAGTATCGACTGAAGATAACGTAAAACATTAAATAACTGGAGAAACAGTGAATGTATTTTCATTATAAATTATTCACAGAATTTTCTAGAATAGAGAATTCAAAAATAATTAGGTAAGTGTTTGAAAAATCAAAAAACAAGAGGCACAATATTTAAACAAAGAATACTAACTGAATTATAATTAAAGACTCAAATGATTTGTGCAACCGTTTTTAGAAATGTTAAAATTCTCTGAGAAAATCCTTCAACATTAACATTTTCTTAACGTTACTGCTTATAATGTTCATGGATAACAAATCAGTTATTAAAGCAATCAAAATTAAGCAATTTCAGTTATTTAAAAATTGCATGTGTATGCGCTCAATATTGTGTCGAAACGTTAAGTTGTGAAATTTGTCATTATAAGATTTAAAATATTTACCAATTTCACCAATTTTCAGGAAGTTTCTGATTTTGGAAAATCTCTGTTTCAGAATAAATTTTTCCTGCGTTAAAGCTATTTATTTGGCACTATCATCATAAAGTATTTTTCAAAAGTAACTTATTTAAAATTTTCCAATTATTTGGATTAAAAAAAATTCTTTTTGCTCAGCATTATTTTTAATAGTTCATTATATTTTGCTACCATATCTTAGACCAATCTCCTCTTTACAATTTATAATAAGCCAAACAATTTATAGTAAAAATGATTTTGGAAGCCAATGCATTTTTTTCTAAAATGTGGAAGTTTTAATGACTGAGAATAATTGTAAATCATATAGTTATTTCATAAATGGATTTGAAGGAAATCATTCTTTCATTAGTCTACACTCTACTCAAATGCATTCTCTTTTACTTAATTTTAAAGTTTTGAGAGAAAATTTTAAAGATAAAACCTTTTTAAAATACGAAAATCCTAGTTTCTATCAAGTTTAAAATTTTCCAGACAAAATGAAAAGAAAAGTCCCAATTTCGATATTTAAGGAGTTATTTGTTAACCGCCGCATGTCCAAATTATAGTCCATAAATTATCCCTAGTGACACTTTTACACATGGAATCTTCATTAAAATTTATCTCTGTTTAAAACAAGAATCAAAATTGTAATGTTTCATCAATACAGTTAATTACTTTATAATTTTAAAACTTTAATAATTTTACTTGAATGAAATCTATATTTATTTGATAGACTTTAAAAATTTAATTTCACTTATAAAAATCTAAAAATTAATTTATTACAAACTAATTAATTATTTTCACAGACGTCACTCAAACTTTTAAACCAATTTATACCATTTCCTTCCACATGTTGAAAACATTTTCAAATGGTATTTATATTCTTAAAATAAAAATGCTTTTTCTTTGACTGTACAAAATAGCACTCGCATATAAAAATTGATATCATATAAAATTCAGTTAGTATTCAGCAATTCCTATTTAATAGTAAAAAAAATACTGCTAAATTCTAAAAAAATAATAAAAGTTTAAAAAATATCAGAATTTGGTCAACACAAATTATCATTTTTTTGTTAAAAACCAAGACTTATGAGTTACTATATTAATTAATTTGCTTGAATTAAGCAAACTATAGGATTTTATGTCGTATTTCTATTTTTCTATTCTTTTCTTTTCTTGAATAAATTTTAGCATTTACTACAGGTTTTTAGAAAGTGAGTTTACATATTTCTACTCCTTTATTTAGCTAAAGAATAAATATTTTATAATATATTGAGCATGAAAACATCTACGTATTTTATTTCACATCTTAGAGGAAAAATCTATTTTAATTTCCTTATTCTCTTCAAAATTTTTGCTATCTCAATTTTTTTTTCATTATATTCAATTAAAACTCAATTCAATGGTTGGAATAAAGGTCAAATTCGTTACCAATTAACTAATCACTTTTCTTCTGTTCTTTTCACTTGTCCATTTTGTCCATGCAGATGACGTTTGCGGACATACTTTCCTATGTGAAATTGGTTACCTACCTCCTCACGAAATTTGAACGATAAGTTTTGAATCACCCTGCATATTTTTATCATCATGTGAGAACATGAGGTTATTTTGGGTAGGGCGTTTTAAAGCTCGAAAAAGTGTAGGTAATGAATATTGAAGCTCAAAATCGAGCAGGCAATGAATAAAGCATAAATGGAAATTTTCTTCATCCTCTTTTAATCGCATATATTCTTTCACCTGCTTTTACCAGTATTGTATTATTTTATATATGCTTCTTTGAAAGCAGATACGGATTTAAAAGGTTAACCTGCTTTTGCCAGTATTGCTTTATTATTGCGTATGCTTCTTTGACAGTAGATGCGTTTTTAAAAAGTTGACGTAGAACTATGGCAACACAGCTGTTATTTTCATGGAATGCAATCCAGTTTAATTCTTATAATATGTTCAAAAAAACTTCACTCGTTTTTAAAAACAGTTTTGATAAAAGTATTTTGTCATTCCCCCAATGAGGAAATATCACTTCATTCATTTTTAAGTGTTAAATATTGAAGGATTTGACTCCTGTTCTAAGATCCATCCTGTTAATCCATCATGAAACTGTTTTATGATCTCAGAAATTAGAAAATAACAGCTTGTATTTACAAAAATATTGTTTTCATAAAAATACTATATAAATTATGATGTTTAAAAAATTATTAGTAAATAGCTTATCATTTAGAAATCGCATTGCGATGGAAACGCTCGTTATTCAGCTCCCAAACGTACATTCCTTTTTGTGAGAACATGATGTTTTAGTTAGAGGGTTATCAGGCTCTAAATCGCGTAGGCAATGAATAAAGCAAAAATGGCCATTTTTATTTTCAATTTTTTTTCTTGGCTGGCAAAAATGTTTTTTGAGCTCTCGTCAACCTCAAAAGAAAAAAAGCATCGCATTTTTTAAAAGTTGACGCATGCGCATTAATATAATCACGTGATCAAAAAAAAATCCTCACATGATAACTTGAAATTTGCGATAGCAGATTTCTATTTATTATTATTATTATTATTTTATTGAATAAATTATCTTTTACTTTCATTATTTATAATTCAAAGAAGAGGATTTGTTTCATTATTTCTAAACTCTTCTTTATCTTTCATTCACATAACTTTCAACAACATATCATAAACATTTCTATTGAGCTCAATGGCACTAAAGTATATCCAGTTTGTTTCAATTCTGATGACATTTATTACACTTTTAGATATACTTCTGTTCATATTAAAATTTAAAAATTGAAATAATGAATGAATAAATGAAAAAATGAATAATGAATAAATATGAATAAATATTCTGTGGAATTTTTAACGTCAAAGTACTAAATTTTATTGCATTTATTGCAGCATAATTTTAAAATTCAGGTGGGAGTCTAAATATAACGTTTCCATAAAGTGGAAGTATTACAAATTTATGAACAAACATAAAAATTCTATAAAAGCTATATAATATTTATGAGCTAGATTTCTTCTTACGCCCACGTTCCTCACAAATTTTGAGAAAACTGGTAGATTTTTTTTTTTTAATTTACATATCTTACTTACGTAGGAGTATTTTCCTAGCAGTTTTTGATGATAAAAAAGTAATTTTCTTATACGAATATACAGTAGCATTAAATCAGAATTTCAGGTAAAAGTCCTTTCATTGTATTTTATCAAAGGTTTTATTATTATTATTCGTTATTTTTTATTTTTTTAAAAAAAATTAATTCGTATATTGAAATATTAAGTTCAAAAGAAATATTTTTTTTTCGTATCATATTCTGACAATTTGTGCTTATCATGTGTAAATGTAAATTACACGATTACTAAATAATACTGCATTTGGTTTCATGCTCTTGAAATTAATATTCTTTGAGATCATAGATGTTAAAAAGATTTTGTTATTTTTAGGAAATTAAATGCATGTTTTTAATTAGCTTACCGTGGTGCTTTCATTAAAAAATTTCATAATTGCATCATTTTCTTTTGTATCAAATTCGTTCTATATTGATTGCAAAGACTAAGAAAATTTCATAATTATAATATACTGCCATTTTAATAAATAAATATATATTAAGTTCTCAGAAAATTTCGCTAAAAGATATTATAGGTTGATTAATTTACTGTTATTATGCTGAGATACAGAATGAGACATACTTAAATGGGGTCTTCTATATTTTGCCCTTCTACATCTCTAGTAGCCATGTAGTATTAAGTCACTTTTTTTAAATGGCAAATTTTCAATACATAAATCTAAATCCAATTTAAATGCAGTTATTGATATCTTAAATAAGATTTTGGAAATAATATAAAGAATAATAATATAAATAATTATAAAGAATTGACAGGAAGAAATTCGAAAAATAAATCTAAAGAAACATTAGGAACGAAAAATGTGGAATCCGGAAATGCTGTGAAATATAAAACAATAATCCTTTAGAATGTATATTTTAAATTTTTTCTTATATTATTAGAAAAAATACCTATATATGTATAACAGGATAACACGAAAACCTTATTTCTACAATAAAGAAGGAGATCTTATAACTTTAAGTGTCAGAAATGATGATCTATTCAACTAAATCGCAACTGCCAAGCAGTCTCGAAATATCTTATATATATGTTTATTCAACTGCATATAATTTTTGCAACTTAAACTTTTGCCAAATACAACCGATGAGCTATCTGAAGACTATCAAAGCAAGTATAATGAATTAGACAAATACTCCCTAATTAACATTTTTGCAACGTTTATGGAATAAATTCTAATGAATCAATGAAATTCTTATGAAATACTACATATTAATACTGCGATACTCAGTAGGCATGGATGCTTATCATCAAATATAATGTGTGTGTTTTTTTCAGGATGCCCTGAAGAAGTCTAGATTCCATTTCAGTTAAAATAATTTTGTCTTTTATGACTATGTGCTATGAATAAATTAACCTATCTAAACAAAATTGCATTTACTTTACTACATGTATACCATGCAGGCTTGTTGCATATGTATAATTTTTTCTCTAATGCATGTTACTACTACATGTATGCCATGCATTAGAAAAAAATTATCATGTATATATTTTCATATGGAGGGAAGTCAACCATCTAACTCTCCGACCCGCTCGACGGCACACGGATTTAAACTATAGAGCTGAATGACCGGACCGCCGCTAAAGCAATTGGCGGGAACTGTGGTTGAGTCCTAAGGGCCATCACCGGCCACGGTACAACCCTTCCCGAAGGAAGTACGTCCCGTCATCGATGGGAGAAGTTAGATCCCCCACCTATTAGTGTTCCCTCCAGGGTGGCGAGATCCAACCACCATACCGGAAGCATCTCATCCTCATTTCGAGGTGCCCCCCGGGGGGTTTCATATGGAGGGAAGTAATATTTTGTAGATATAATTGCAAAAAAACTACAAATATACTTCTGAAGACCTAAAGGCAATGACAGTCATGTCGACAATTTCTAATTATTTATTGTTAATTCCGCATATAAATAATTTCTTTAAATCACTATAAAGTAGTTCGTAGAATTTAACATAAGAATGTCTTAGAATTTTTAAAGATATTCAGTAATTAGCTGTTTTTATAATCATTGGAACATTGAACGCAAGATTAGGTTTATTCAGAGGGCAAAATGTGGACAACAAAGTACAAAGTTAACTTAATATTACTTAATTCTAGAATTTCTAATATATTTTGCTTACATTTCTATTGAAAAGTTTCATTTATAATTTCAAAAACATGTCTTTATTCATATTACAATGATTACACAAATTTGAAATATGGCGAAGAAAATGGAAAACACAGAAACGAATTACAATAATTGAAAAAATGCATTAATTCTAGAAACTTCAACTCAGACAAAAGAACACAAAGAACAATTATATATTTAATCATTTTCGTTATTAAATTGATTCCATGATAAGCATATATCTTATTGTCTAAATTCAAATAATTAAATTTAATTATTGATATTTCACTAAGTTATTCACGTAGTTTCACGTAATATGCATAAATCTCATGAAAACTTCAAATTGTACGTCAATAATATTTTTTAACAATATTAAAACTGAAAAACATCATTCATCACAAAGAGAAAGTACTTCGTGTTTAAAAAAATTATTTGAATGCGAGAGTAGTGATAATTGTTTCAAAAATACAAATTCTACAGAAGAGAAAATCTACGAGACAATAGAAATTGATTAAATTGAAATCGAAACTAAAAAAATTCTTTGCCAAAATTTTCCCAAAAATACTTTTATAAAAGACATAGTTGAAAGCCACTTCAACTTCCCATGAAACGGATTTCCTGAGATGAAATTCAAGTATTCAAGAAAAGTTTCCAGAATACTTTTTCGGTGGGATTTTACTATAATCTTATGATAAGAAGACTTGGTGTGGACGCTTATCAAATCCTTGTTGAGGAAGCGATTTTTCAGAATTCCTCAACTTTTTAAAGTAAACAGATTTTGGAAGCCAGGAAGTAGTGTGTTTTCCAGACATAAAAAATAACGAACTATTTTTAACTGAAGATGGTCGGCAATATTTTTCTACCTTTTATACCTGTGAGAACTGATGTAATATTTTGAAAATATCTTTGATTATTTTTTATAAAATACCAGTAATATTTAATATATTTATATAAGAATTAATTATTATATTATATAAGAATAAGAATAATATATATAATTATATATAATATGTATAATTATATAATAATAATATTATATAAAAATTAATTTTATGAAGTTATTGACACAAATTTTTGAATGTGATAGTAAATTAAATAATATTTAGTTCCAATTTTTGCATTATGTGCTTCTTTAATAAACAATTTTTTAAAATGTCTTTTCAAATCCCTTTCTTTTTCTGCATTTATCTTAAGATAATGATTTCAGGTTTAAAGAAAAAGATTAAGATGACAGCATTGGATATCTCTTTTATTTCATTTTATTACAATTACAAACCATATTGATATCCTTGTTATCGTTGCTTATATTCACACACATATTACACATAATACAGAATTTTCAAAAGTGACCAAATAATTAAAAGTTCTACACAGCTTACATACACAGCTTTTAACATACACAGCTATAAAAACACAGCTTTTAACATACACAGCTATAAAAACACAGCTTTTAAAATTAAATAAATCTTTAAAGTTTAAATTAGCATTGAACACAATTTTACTAAAAAATTATTAACAATGTCTTCTATTAATTAAATTTAGAATTAATTTTTAAATTCAATTTTGAGAGATAATTGTTTTTATGTAATGAATAATATTATTTATATCCAATTTTTATCAGTATCTCTCTAAAAATGCAAATTATTCGTTTTGAGGTATAGAGGATGAAAGAGATTTGAAATGTTCAAATATATTTTATATCTTCTCTTCTCATGCAGAATTTGCAACTTTTTAAAATTGTTTGTGTTACTACATTTGTATTCTATAGGAAAGAATGGCATATAAATGCATGACTGTGGCTCAAAAAGTATAATA
>JAPMOR010070562.1:0-11905 GCA_026543865.1 Argiope aurantia
TTCAGATCTGATTGTCATAGACTGACTAACAAAAGTTATCATAGTAAATCTCATGTACATTGGCAGCGTGCTTAAGAAATTAAAAAAAAAGGTAAATTGTAAAAATTTAGAGGGGAATATATAGTAAAATTGTAAAATTAAAAATAAACAATAAAAAGCCAGAATTCCATTAACCAAAAAAAAACGCACTCAAATCAAAACTCATCTTTATAAACGGGTCGAAACAATCAGTGGTCTGCTAACAAAAAAAAATGTTTTGACAAATAAGGAGTTCTTAAATCATCCATGGATGTTTTCAATTTCGAATTAACATCACGGTACTATATTTTCCTGTCCTAATGGTCTCTCGGCAGTGAAGCAGGTTTTACATTTCGGTTATAACAAAAACTTTGGCGCCATTGGGTGGTCTTTTTTCCACCATAAGGACGTTACGAGATATTACGTAATTTGCATAGTTTTATTTGTTTTTTCTTGATATATACAAAGAAAAAGCGGGAATGGTCTCCTCAAAACAGTCTCGGATACCTTCTAATAAAGTGTTATCTCAACCAACACTTTGCAGGGCATTAGCGTACAATAGTTAAGAAATGTTAATCGTTGGCGTAAATTTAGCATTTTTACTGAATCTGTCGTATGATCATTGACGAATTTTTTTGGAGGGGGGGGGAGTCGATTAATTCTTCAAATGCGATTAATAGTATCTGGAAATCGAATTTGCGTTTTATCGTATTTTTCCCAACCGATCAAAACAATAACTTGACATTTATAGTGACAAAATCACTATAAATGTCATAAAAATCATTGTATAATGTTTTGAATTTGTTAAATTTAAGTCATCGGGTTCACATGTTTCTGAAAGAAAAGACCGACAGACGGTCAACTCCATCCATTCAGTATCCGTTAGGGTAATTTCTACAGTGTACTTCCGTAGCATTAGGCGTACTACGCAGGGAAGCAATATTACAAGTTCGTAATAATATACACTAATGAAACATTGTATAATGCTTTGAATTTCATCAGTTTAAACAGACCAGTGTTATAAAACACCTCCATTAATGTCCTAGTTCTTTCTTTTCTTCTGTCCATTAATTTTTTTCAATCATGATTTAGCAGTTATCTTCTATATCAGGTATCTCTTCTATGCACTAAATTTGTAAATTTCCGTCAAATATTATACGGAATCCATTCAAATAAAATGTGTCTGTTCTACTGCCCAAGTATAAACGAAGGCTGTAACTATAAAATGTCATGAGTTAGGCAGATGAAATTTTGCATACATGTTAATCATCCAAAATATAAATCCGTATTAAATTTAGAACCAAATCCATCAAGACGTTGACGAGTTATATATCTGTTCTTTTGCTTGAACGTAAAAATGATGATTCAAGAATTAACAACTTATGTAAATGAAACTTAGGTTCACAGTTTTAGCATCTAAAGTGAAGATTCTATCAAATTTTGAACAAAAGGATTGACTGTTGGTCAGTTTTAATTTTCTTAAGCATGTAAATAGATAATTCAAAAACATATTGACTTAAATAAATGAAATTTGGACTGTAATCCTGTGATTACAATTAGAGGTCTAGATCAAATTTCGGCCTCAGTCAGGCGTAAAAAAGACGTTCAAAATGCACATTCCGTTTTTGGTATTTGTGTATAAACTGCGTGCCAGCTATTAATTGCTTAAAATAAAATTGCTGAAGAACGCTGGCTAATAGGCTTCTTCATAATTAACGTTCGCCAAAAGCATGGGGTTAGTATACAACCAGTGTTCTTTATTATTCTAAGAAGCATACAACTCTCATGTACTAAAGTTTCGGCGAGACTACTTCTGTTAGTTCTATGTTATATTCCAAGTATCAATGCTTATTTCTGAATACATTAAATTTATTATTATTACTTATTCTCTTTGAGAAATCGGCACACTTGATGCATGCTTCATCTACAAGTTCTTCAGAAAATTTAGTAATATTTCATAACTTTAACAAATCATTTGATTTTATGCTTTCTGCGAAATCATGGACGATAAAAAGGCTGCATATTAGTGATAATACTTGATAATGATATTTTTGTTTCACCAATTTTTAAATCAAAGTTTTAACGGAAACTATTTGCAATTATTATAAACATATTTTTTATATCTCCAGTATTTACTCGTTGAATAGCACAATTCAAATCAATCGTTAGAGTGAGATGTTCGTATTATCGAACCTCAGCTGTACAGTATTGGTTTAAAAATCACACACAAAAAAATTCTTACTTAATTTGCCTTTTATTTATCTTCGAATTCTTACTTTCACTTTAAATACAAGTATGCAAATAAACATATATGTTGGTTGATAGTTTCAATTGAAATTCGAACCCAAATTTAATATTTTAATCTAAAGACCATTTACAATGAAAGTTCTTTACAATGAGTGCTGTTTACTATAAAATTTCTTATTATGTTTGTATACTGTCAGCAAGCTAATGTTAAAGATAAAAATTATTTGTTTATATATAATAAAACTTTAAAATAATAATAACTTCCATCATAAGGTCAAGGAAAGCGTCAGGAAAAGCATGTTTCTCTTCTTTTCTTTTAATCTGTTTAGATAAAAAGGCAACAGCGAAAATTCTTTCATCTATACATATTCCTGATTTTGCTCGGAATATGAAAGCCGCAGATTTGAACCTATCGCTAATGAAGTCTTATAAATTCTGCGTCAGAGAAAAAAAAAAGATTTCAATTTCTTACTCTACAGTATCTAAAAGTTGATAAAAGTGTGATACTATGAGTAAAAACGTAGATGTATGGCGCAGTTGAAGAGTTTCAATTCAGGATGAAAAATAGGAAGATGAAATAAATGAAAATACCAGGAATATTCCTTAACAAAAAGAATTGATTGGAGCATTGGATATCCAATATTTTCGCAATTCTCAAATGTTGTAGGTCTGTAATGTATAGACCTGCCGTATAAAAAAAGGCAAATGTCTGTATAAAAAAAGGTGCTTTAAATATGCATTTTAATAAAAAATGATTATTATTAATAAAGGAAAAGATTTAAATATTTTCAACCTTTTTTTATGTATTTTATTCTATAATGATTCGCTCGTAATTATAAGTTAATACAACCACAATTCACAACCGCAGTTATGCGATGCCGCTTTAAAGAATTGTTTTGTGGTTACATTCATCTTTCTAGCCTAGTGTATTGTTACGAAAATTCCTCCACTAAGTCCGTAAAGTGAACCAAAGTATCGCCAAAATTCTTGAAGACTTCAGTATAATCCATTTTATCTCCGAAGTCGCCAAGCTCGGTTGTCACTAATCTGGTATCCAATCAGCATTCAATAGATCTAATCGTAAAACGGTCTTTCCTACGATGGAACTAACCATGCTGGAAAAGCAAAATTACAGTTTCATAACATTTTTGAATTGTCGCGTTCATCTATGTATTCACAGACAGATCAAGAGACAAGGAGTTTGTGAATAGATTTGATCCAAAATATGCTACAAATTTATAAATTGATATAAAATCACGGGCAGGAACAACAACCATGGTACAGATCTAGTTTCACTGCACATTATTCAAATGTCATATTTCTGTTTTGTTGCTTTCCCCCAAAATTTGATGAAAATCTATAATTTTGATATAAAAATTCCATGCCAAATTTTTATTCCCTAGCATGGTGCGTTTTAGATAGATTCCTATAAGAAGACTACCGATTGCAATGGTTCTCAAGGCAAGACTTCGGCACAGTTTCTTTAGCTCTTCGCCGATAATAGGCCCTAAAATGTGTGTGTGGTATATTGTGAATAGGATTACTGAAGTAATTTCGTTTGGATTTTTTGTTTGGCTTGAAATATGTTGTTAGAAATAAAAAAAATCTTGGACAAGTTCGTAAATGACCCATCTAGCTCAAAGAGGGTGGACATGGGAGGGGGTGAAATTTTCATCTCTCTATAACTTCCTTAATATTGAAGATAGAAAAATAAATCCAATTAGCCAAATTAGTGCCTCATTAGAAGAAAAACTTTTGTGCTTAAAGTATTTCGATAATTGCAATGTCTTAGAAGTTAGGGGATGAAAAGTGCTTTTCAAGCTCTAATTTTGACTATTTTTAACATCAATAATTATGTTGTCAGATAATAAATTAGATGTAATGAAATCTACCTTTGCCTTCCAGCTAGAAGAATTTTTTGAATCATATGTTAACAGAAAATTCAAACAGATGGCATCGAAATGGCTTATTTTGGACCCTGAAAGATCAGTCGAAATTTAGAGATCGAATTTTTAAATATTTTCTGTTCAAAAATTACAAACACGAGAAAGTTTAAAAAGAAACAAAATAAAATAAAATGTCATTATAAATCATTGAATGCATTTCTCCGAATCCATAGCAATTATTTTCGTTACTCAACCATCGATTTTAAAGAAGTCTAACTTATTTAACAAAAACCGGCCCAAACTATTTCGAAAGAAGAATCGATCTTTCAGTAACAAGTGACACATTGTTGATTTGAAAGTAACAAGTGAAAATTAACAGCTCCAAAATATCGGTTTCGAACAGCATTTATTAAAAGAATAACAATAAAGGGAAAAATAGGGAAAAAAACGGATGTAATGCGGCGCCGACAGATCCAATAATTCAATACCACTGCAAAGGTCAATTTGTGTTTGCGAGAAAAACATTTCTCGAAAGCAATTATTTGTGCCATTTAGCAAGGTTGAATTCGATACCTTTGCTGCTACTTTAGTCCTTTCTTGTTAGTTTATCACTTTTCAGAAGGAATGCAAAGAAAAAATAAAAGAATGAGAAAAACTTCATCTTAGAAGAAGGAAAGATTTTCCAAACTGTAGGTTAAAAATAACAAAAGTTAGGAAAATAAAGAAAGAAGCAGTAGAAAAAAATATATAAACAAAAATTATTTCCAAATCTTTAATGCCCAATTATCGGTAGACGGTGGTATAGATTTCGATGAAGAAAAAAAAGTGAAAAACTCATTTCCGAGCAAGTATTCTTACCAATTTGTTCTTTTTTTCTCCACCATCACCCCCTCTTTCTCTTCCCTTCTTTCTTCAGCGGATGTGTACACGTGTGTATCTTTTCTCCAGTTAAAAGACATTCCAAGAAAATAAAACAGTGCGTTGAAAAATATAAGGAAAAATGGGATAAAAAGAATAAATTGGGGTAAAAAGAAATAAGAGAAAGAGTAAAAAAAGTAAAGAAATAGATCGAACTGAAATTGAAAGGGTTTGTGAGAAACGGTATAAAGAGCGGTAAAAGGTAGGGAAGAGAGGGGAAAAATAAAGGGAAAACACCACTACAGCCGAAAAAACATAATTTGTCCATTTTCTTCACAAAATCCGTAAAGTAATAGATCGCCGTAGTCTTCCGAGATAGAAACTGAGATTATTTATTTTTTTCCCCCAACGAAAAAAAAACACCCTTTGTATTTTCTATTTTTTATTGACTTTTTTCTCCCTTCCCCTATCCATCCACCCTCCGAAAAGGAACACTCTTCCTCTACAAAAATTGTTCTACGATGGGATGGGGGAAAGGGAGGGATGAAGGCTTCTGAATGAAATACTTGTTTCTTCTTCTTTCCAGTATCTCTATTACATGGCGGTGGTAAAGCCCCGATACCACTTTTCATTTCACCAGTAGATTACGATAACGAAATCCCCTTTTACAAGGAAGGACAATTCCAGGCAATCAGCCCCCTAACTACACACAAACAATCAAGTCTGGCCCTATATGTCAATTTCCGCCCTTCTCTTTTCGCCACCAATCATAGGGATGCTTGCTCTCCCCCCCCCCCCTCCATCCATCCCATTCTTTTATTCGCAGGGAGGAAAAGAGAGACCGTTTCGTTTTCTCTAAACTACATAACGTAACATTCTGGGAGAGGGCCACAGCTGTGCCGGTCATAGCGCTGATCAGCCGTAACTCGGTAGTACGTCACATCCGCGATGCGAAATGGGAGAATGAAATGAAGTAATTTAGGGAAGTTTTTGAACTGCGTGGCGCCATCTATCAGAGTTAAAAGATATTTTCCCATAAAGGTCTTTTTTTTTTTTTTTTTTTTTTTTTGAAACAGCATTTCAAAAACTGCAGCTAGCTAAGAGTTTTGGTTCACGTAGCTTTTAAAGCGCTTTGTTTTACTTGACTTTTTAAAAATTTGCAAGAAAAGGAAAAAAAAAATACTTTAATCTGGTCTTCATAATTTATTTTAATAATTAAGTTCAGAATAGCTTTTTTTTTTTCGTTTTTTAATCGCTTTATCTTACATATTTTCGAATTCATTGAACTATTTAGACGAAAAAAAAGCAGTATTTTTCTATTTTTTTTTTTTTTACTTACCTACATAAATTTTGTTTGCTGATATAATTATTTCACTGTTGTTTTAGTAAAAAGCTAACAACTATATATTAAAAGGAAATCAATTCTTTCCGTAAATGGTTTAATCATATTATTGAATAAAATCTACTTAACTAATAGATTACTACAAAAATTTTCTGGTATTGATTATGAAATACTTTATGGAAAAGTTCGTACAATATCGGAAATTCCAGTCAACAGTGTCATTTCAGTTGATTTTAATTGCTCTGAATGTTTCGCAGGCAAAATAGTATTGTAGCAACATTCTGCTTCAATTATCTTTAAATTCGTCAATTTTTATTTTTAAAAAATCATACATTTACGTTGGAAGTATGAAACTTTGTAAAGCAAATTCTTAATGGATAATAAAACGTATGATTGAAAAGAGAACTATTAACGTACAATTTCTAACAGGTACATCTCCCTTAAAAAACTTCATTTGTTGCACAAGGATTGAATGTTCATGATGTCTAAAACACTTTTAATAAAAAAGTAATTGCTTTTTAATTTTAAAAAAAAATTATTTTTCCATATTTTTTTAACCGAAAAAAGAAAAAGTTATTGAACATTTGTATCCTTATTACTTTAATGAATTGTAATAAAAACATTCAATCTATCTTCTTATATAAGTGCAGCATTCAAATTAATTTTTAATAATTTGTTTTCGAAATCTAAAAACTTGAATATTATGGCTTTATCTTGAATAGTAAAATTCGACATTTTTTTATACAAACCAGATAGACCTAATTCGACATTTTTTCAATCCTTTTAATATTAAAAACGGACAAAATTGGATTAAAAACATTTTTTAAATAAAATAATATGCCTGCCTTTTGAAGTGGAACATTAGATTAATTCTACTGTTGAGTAGAAGTCTAATTGTTTTATAATGCGCCATCTATATCTATCTATACTTATAATAAAGCTCAATGTGTGTGTGTGCACATTGAGGCATTTGGCACGTGTATACCTTGGAGGCCGGGAATGTGCACCTGGGGGTTATTTTTTCCAATTTTTAAATAGAATTTTATTTATTTAAAAATTAAGCGAAATTTTGGCGTGTTTCTGCTATAACTTCCGAAAATATTACCGCACAAAAAAGATTTTTACATGAAGTTAAAGATCAAAAATTTATCTTTTAAATGATACTAATGTTTTAATCTTAAAATTAAATTTCTATTTTTAATGAATTTTTAAATAAATATTTTAAATATGTTTTTCAATAATTTTATTCGTAAAAAATAAAAATTAAAATTAAGCACGTTTCGCATTCATGGGAAAAAATTAGCTTTTTTCCAAAGTGTTGCCATCACATTGATTAAAGCTCCAATTAAAAATAAATTAAATCTTTTTGGAAATGAAATCTGCAAAAATATAATTTTCGGCAGGTGTCTGTAGGAAATGAAACAAATATGAAATATTATTTTTTTTAAAAATAAATTCAACAAAAAAATATTTTATGATCTTTTACACTCTCTATACAGGGTGTTTATTTAGTCCCGGACCCATTTTGATGTTTAATGACTCATAAAATAATGAAGATATAAACAAACTTATGGCATTTCATTGTTTTAGATATTACATAAATTATGAAAAATATTTTGTAGTTCACATAAGACTTAAATACCGAGCGATTCTGTTTGCAATACTCATATTCAATAATAATAATAATAATAATAAATAACAATAAAGATGATAAATAAAATGAAACGCTTGGTTTTATTAAAAAATATCTTTATATGAATTGGAATTTCATCATTTCCACTTTAAATTAAAGTTGAAGTTTTACCGGAAATGACAACAAATTAGCAAAATATATAGAGTAAATTGAACGAAACGATCTAAACAACAGTATAAGTTTGGTATGACTATCAAAATTTGAAGATTAAAAATGTTTTGTTTGAGAATCTATTAAGAGACCAGTTACTTAAAATATTTAATTGAAAATTGTAGCGATCGGTAATACTTTCGAACCGGCTGGTCGTCAAAGGCGGCTAGTCTAGAATAAAGATGAAAAAAATACTGATGCAAAATGTGTATTAATTTTTAGGCCATCAATGTTTTGTTTATTAGACAGTGGAATTATATTAAAGCAATTACTTTCACAAGCTGTCATGATGTGTGCTTCTATAGAAAAATCCATATAATTCTTTAAAAACAACAACAAATATCTCTCCTTTATCTATTAACCTGTTATTCATTTGTCCTTTTTTATAATTTTACGATTTGAAAAGAAACATGCTATAAAATCATTACAGCAAAGGAATCATAAAACAGAATGTAGAAAAAAATTTTTAAATTTAATGATGCCTCATTATCTAATATCTCCTTTAACTGTATACGTCATGTTTAAGGTATTCAAATTAGCACCATTGGCAATCGTGCACAAGTGGTAGATTGGCTTGGTGGACTCCTATGTAAGCCATGATCAAACATTGAATGAATGGCATATTGATATTGTTTGAAAGGAGAATTATAGATTTCCTTATTCTTATTATAATAATAGCATTAACTGAGTACATAAGAGAGACAGTAAGAATTCTCAGACTAAGCACAGATTATCATGAAGATGCTAATACAAGCCATCGCAGTATGATCTAGAGGTAGCACCAACAGAATCATATCTCTGATAGATTCTTTCAGAAACTGAAAATGACAAAAGATGAGCGGCAGTGTTCGGAATATGAAGGAGCCGAGTTCGATATCTCATCTATTAACATAGGAGTTGATGATGATTATTTTTTTTCCTTGAAGAGCCATTTTTTGAATTGTATTTACCAATGAAATGCTACAAAGCAGCATCAACAACTTATTATGAGACATACAACATTGAAAACTGCCTTTTTGCATTTTTTAAAAATAAGTTTATCTTTGGTTTGCTTAAGGGTGCTGAAATAAAATGCACATCGATTCAATTTTTTATCACAAATTTTACAATTTTCAGAATTTTAACTATACAATAAAATTATTAAAGTAAAGAAAGAGGGATTTTAAATATTCTTATACGTAAATGATTATTTTTCTTTCGCCTAAAGGTATGCTGAAATTTCAAATGTTTTATATTTAATATATATATTACTAATAAAATTTAAATATATAATTTACAAAAAAATAATAGAAATATGAAGGTACAAATTTGTGGATTGAACAGATGTTAATTTACTCGGCCAAAACAAAAATTTATTTGCAGTAGTATGTAGTAGTATAGCAGTAAATATTTCTAGTTAAAAATTGCACAATGGGTCGATCGTCTCCATTAAAAGTTATTCCTAAAAGACCAGCTGCTCAACTGATCAGGTGGTCACAAGAGCTTCAGGAATACATTCAGGAACTGTCTCTTTTACGATAGCTGCTCTTTTTTTATGTATACAAATCTCAAATATAAGCGTCCCCCCCAAAAATGAAACAAGCTTTTTTTTCTCTGAATATTGCTCTAATCTTCTTCTTCAGAGTTTCAACAAATAAGTTGGGCAATTATATAAAAACACTTTGGTTCCTGTTGGGGTTAATAGTACAAAGTTTAAAAAAATTAAAATTCTATATTTCCTCCGTTTATATAGTACAACATTTGTCTTATATTCTTTTATGACACATAGAGTTTCACGCTCCTATCTATAAAGTCTTCAAGAATATATTTAAGTTTAAAGGGGCTAATCACAAATTTAGTTGAAAACATTTCTTTCTGATATGCAAATTTATTCCATACAGAAAAATTGTCATTGTCTGTCTCATAGTGCATTATTTAATCCCAACTACTTCAAAAAAATGTGCTTATCACGCACAATATTGTTCATTGTGATTGATCGACATTTGCAACATCGAGAAAAAGAGAAGGGAAGAAAAATTTCAGAAATTGAAGATTTATCACAGATAAATATAGGAACGCTGAGCAAAAGAAATAAAATTCTTTGATAGAACTTGCGTGCGTTTTAAATGAATGACGTATTTCAGAAGCAAAAAGCGTTTGATTATGCTGACAATTTATGAATCGTAATACCTTTTTTAGTAATTTTAGTAAACTTAATGAACGGCCTAATTATTGAAGAATGCAAATATCATTTTCCGAATTCTCGGCATATCTCTAGGAAATGTATTTACAGAGCAGTTTAGCGATTGCAAATTTCAGATCTTTACTTTCTTTTAATGGAATGGGTAAGGGGAATTCAATTATACATTTGAAATAAAAATTGACATTTTGCTTTATTTTTCAAGTTACTATGTTGCTGATGTACGAACCGTTAGTGCAAAGCTCAATATTCTAAAACCAATGATGTAAAAAATGTTTCAACGTAATGATTGTCATCCATAAAATATTCTTGGGGTCCATGGACACATACAGCAATTATATGAATAATCGGCGTCTAGAAATTTACAATTGGGTCCTTTTTCAGCCAAAATCAATACTTTCTTTTCTGAGAAATGTGATTTGGACAAATAGATAATTGAGAATTTTCTAATTGAGAATGAAGCAATGATATCCAAAACGATCACTTTTGGAACAAAAAATTAATTTTGGGGCAGATTTATTTTCCTCATCATTGAAAAGTTTCTATAAATATGTGGTGTGGCATTTTTAAAAATTCGTTTGTTAGTCTCATTTTGTGTTATTGTATAAAGAATAATTACCGATATATCCATTTTGTTGTTATTGTCCTTTAGTCTGAATTAAGGAATGAATTGACTTTAGTCCGCGTTCTGTAGATGTTTACTGAAAAAATTCAAAAAGTCCATCTTTAAGCCATACTTGATGAATTGGATCGCATATACACAAGTATTGCAAAAAGGAAAAAAAAAAAATACAATCTTGCATAGATGTCGAGATGTCATTATTTTCCAATTCTACCCTTTTAATAATCTTTGATGATATTGTTACAAGCCTTCAATTCGGCTTCCCAGCATAGTTTGTTCCATCAACAGAAAGAAAGTTTTACAGTCATCTGAATGGACGGAGTCCGTGTGGCGCGTCGGAGGTCCCAGAGCTTGGCGACTAACTTGGCGACCATTTGGCGACTTGGCGACCAATTTGGCGACATTGGTGCCAAAATAGATTATACCCGAAACTTTGAGAATTTCCCCGATCCGTCCAGTAGGAACCGAGATACGCCTCGAACGTTCCTGATTGGTTGAGAGGCTTCTAGCCCCGCCTCTTGAGACCTATAAAAGGGGCTGCAGCTGCCAGACAGAGGAGTCCAAGTCAGTTGTCAGAGTGGACGGAGTGGTCGAAGAAGTATTATTCCTGAATATATGATATGAATATCAATATGAAGAATATAATATTCCTGAAAATTGCAACGAAACTCTTGCTCAAGCAACGGTCAGAGGTATGGAAAAATGGTTTATGTCAATAAATTTGCCTTTTAATATCTCAGCAACTTTTACAGAGAAAAGTATGAAACTTTGCATCATTGTTAGAAAAAAACTTCATTCATTAATACTTTTTCGCTGTGACGATCTTATAAAAATTTAATTTTTCTAACTTTTAACTTAATATTAACATACATTTGTTTACTTCATTTGATAAAATATTGCAACTATATAT
>JAPMOR010070562.1:17811-37864 GCA_026543865.1 Argiope aurantia
ATTACATTACAATTGGATTCAGTACAATAACATAAGGTGAAAAGAGTAAAATATAGCAAGGATAAAATATAAATAGGATAATACATAAAAAATACAACAATAAATATACGTCTCAAATAATATATGTCTGAAAGGAAAGTGTTTTTCAAGTAAACGAATAAGTAGTCCTAGTTTCATATCTTTAATAAATAAAAGTAGTCTCATATAAAATTCAAAAAAGCAAGAATCATTTTTATAAATGTTACAATATTCATAATTTAACAAGTGCTCCATTTGTATTAGAATTCAAAATATTTTTTGTCTTGCTGGTTCTATAAACCAACCTCCAGAAATTTTGTTTTTATTTAATTTAATTTAATTTAAATATCTCATGCACAACTTAATATTTTTTATTTTCTGAAAAATGTATTTTTAAAGAGAACGTTTTGATAAACATTACAGCCGTATTATTTTAATAGCTTTACATCTATTCTGCTTATTGTGGACGTTAAATTTCTTACAGTGCCCATGACATTATTATGTCGTTAAAGAGTTGATTTTCCAGAAAATCAAGCTTTTAATATGTTATCGTGAGCTGTGTTGGAACTTCCCTTCTCAATTCACACACAAACTGCACGGATAATTTTTTTAAAAATTTTACTTTCTTAGTTTTGAACTTTGATAGGAAATCTTGCAGTTATTCATAGAAGTATACACTAAGTGGCCAAATTATTATGACCACTTGACAGTTTTATGAAAAATGAGCTATTGCGTCTCAGTGATGCCGCTAGAGTGCGAGATAGCTACAAAAAGGGAAGACAAGGTAAGTGAATCAAAAATTGTACTGTGTTACGCACAGAGATATGGACAAAAAACGTAACTTAACTGAGTTTGAACGAGGGATGATTGTAGGCGCTCGAAGTGTCGGAACCAATATCAGTAAAATGGCTGCTCATGTGAAATATTCGAGAGCATCAGTTATTACTGTGCGCAGAGAGTGGGCTACCAAGCAGAAAGCCGGGTCTCAACGTCAGGCTTGTGGACGTCGTCACAGGCTACTGAAGGCTCAAGCTGAAAAGAGACTTGCCAGAGTTGTCCACTCCAAAAAAAGAGCAATAGTACGTCAAATAGCGGGGAATCTTAATGAAGGTGCAACTGCGAACTTCTCTGAACGATCTATGGGGCTCACATTACATCGTATAGGCTATGGGAGCAGACGACCTGTTCGAAAGCCTCTGCTGTCAGCCTTGAACAAGAGCAGACGTCTCCAGTTTGTAAAGGCACATAAGGATTGGACAGTAGATGATTTGAAAAAGATCATGTAGTTTGATGAATCGCGTTTTCAATTACACCATGCAGATGGCAGGGTCCGGATATGACGAAAACAACACGAATGCATGGACTCCAACTGCATTGCCACAACACTTCAAGCGGGGGGAGGCGATATTATGGTTTGGGGGATGTTTTCTTGGCATTGCATGGGTCCTTTGATTACTGTGGAAACGTCTGAATGCCCAAGAGTATTTAAGAGTATTTATTAAGATGGTTCGAAGAACATGACACATTGACTTTACCTGCCTTCGTTGGCCCACACAATCACCAGATATCAATCCAATTGGGAATTTATGAGATGAGATCAAACGGGACATCAGACAGCTGGATCCAGTGCCAACCAATCTGAAGGAACTGGAAAATGCAGTTCATCGGATATGAGGTCACATTTTTCCTACCACATACCAACATCTTACAGAATCTATGCCAAGAAGAATTCGAGCAATATTACGGGCTAAAGATCGTCCAACATTATATTAAGGGAGTGGGCATAATAATTTGGCCACTCAGTGTAATAATATCTATAATATAATCGTTCAGCGCCGTTTCTAACACTAGGAAAACTTTAAAATTATTTCCGCCTCTTTTATCTGCAAGATTATCGGATGCATAAATCCCAAGTTCTGTTCTAGCATCAAAACAGAATTTTTTTTTAAGTTTAAAGTGATTAATTACAGGCATGTGAGTATATACCAATGGATTCATTCTAAATATGAAAAAAATTAGTTATGGGATCGAAAATTTCACACTTTATTTACATTATTTTATACTCTATTGTAACAAGTCACTAAGTTGAGGTCTACAATTCTTATTACTTTATGTTTATGCTGATTCTCACCTCATGGATCAATTGCAGTTATTCTTAATATTTTTCTTTTGGCCTTTTTTATTTAGCATAGCATTTTTTTCTGTTAATTTCACTGTTTCTTTCTGGTCCGTTTTTATTGCTTGATTTCGATATGAGTGCTGATGAAGTTTTCTTTAGTTCATAAAATTTTTGGCCTTTATTTTAATGTTATTACATATTTACATCTAAATTGTGTTAAAAATTTTGCTTTTTTTTTTTTTTTTTCCTTAAATCCTAAAAATTCTGCCAATGTGTTTGAAACTTCATACTACAGCTTTCGTTAGTTAATCTCTGACAATCGGTTCTGAGGTATTGTTAACAGGATAATAGCCAATCAGAGTGGCCACATGTTCTAATGATAAACATATGCCAAAATTCTTTTTTTTTTCCTTCCAAGCTGAGCAATATTTTTCAGAATTAAATTAAATCGATGCAGCCGATTTCTATGAGGTGAGAATGGATTGATAATATTGCGCAGATTATAAGCTTCCTATGTTACGCTGTAGCTCAAATCATCCACAAAGATACAATACTCTTGTGCTAAGCTGCTGCTATCTGACATGAATACTAAGCATTAAAATTGTGAACTTTCCAACCCTTGTTGCTCCGTATATTATTGATCGCGATAAGAACTTAGATTCTTTTTAAAACAGTCTGCGTTTTATGGTAATGTAGATTTTTATAGTACCGTAGTTGTGTAGAATTTTTCACTAATTGTAGAAACAATTAGTAAGATGATTGATTGTTTAGAAAGATGATATGTAAATTCTTCTCGTGACATAAATATCATTTCTGTAAATACAATTTGCCTGGACACCGTAGGCACACATATAAACATAAAACTATTTATAGATATATATTGTCATAATAATCTCATTTTCACACAATGCAGCATAAATGGTAATACAAAACGTTGATAGAAAAATCATATAGTTTATATTACATGCATAATAAAGTACATAAATAAACCGTAAATAACAGGAAAGCATAATCGAAAAAGCATCTTTTTTGAATTTCGGAACCAACAGTGAAAAAAAGACGATCACATTCGGAAGAAAAAAACACAAGCGAACAAAAAAAAAAAAAAAAAAAGGAAGGGTGGTGTAGTTTCGAATGCCGCGTAATTGCGACTCAATCGATGCCTAACGAAGTGATAGTGACATTTTGTGTCGGGAAGAAACGAACGCTAATTTGGAGGAACTTCCGCCGCAAAATGGCCGGAAATTGTGCGCCGGAATTTTTACCTCCGCGCTAATGGAGCCCCCCCCCGTCCCAAAACGAAAATAGCAGTCAGTTCGATATTTTGTATGCCAGACGGGGGGGGGGGGATTCTTGATTCGTGCTTTTATTTATGTTCTTATTGTTTGCATCACACAAACTTCGATGATTATTTCAAGAATTTCGCAGGAGGGACTTGTACGAGATGTAAAATTCTGAACAGATTTGTGTCGTTTTCTTGTTCCCGTTCTTGTATAGTTGAAGTGCAAGCTGCCAAGTTTGTGACAGAGATAAGATATTTAAATTTAAAATATTATTAATGATACACATTGACGTTTTGGAATTTGATTTCTGAAAAAACGTTTGGTTTAAGAAAATTTCAGTTATTCTCGATACTTTTAAAAAAATCTATTTTAAATCGAAAACAATAGTCTCAAATTTGCGTGAAAAAAGAAAAGTTGTAACTGTAAATAACCATGCATCAACACGGCATTTTTTTTTTTTGAGACTTTACTAAAATGTGACATTTTTATTCTGAAATAAAAAATCTATGACATCTATGAAAATCTTTATTTATTTATTTTTTCTTATTTAACGAAGAACAAATTCATTAATTTTAATAATTAAAAAAAACTGCTTCTCTTTTTAACAATTAAAATCTTTTGTTGTTGTCTATAGTTGAAATTTCGAAAAAAAAATTATTGAAAATTCGAATATACAATCCAAAACATTTCAGTGAAGTTTTTCACACTTGATTTGCTTATAAGAATTAAATTTTTAAATTTATACTCAATTGCATGACAAATAAAATGTTCGAGGAAAAAACATTTTTGATGTTACTACCATGTGATGATAAGCAATGAAAAATATTGTAAAATATACTTTTCATAAAAATATTAAATTAAAAGGAAAATATACAAAAATATAATTGATATCATTAGAAAGCTTGTTTTTTTTTATTTTAAAGTTAAATTAAATTGATATGTGTCTGACAATATGCTTCGAAGACATTAGATCTTACATTAAAATTTCGATTGATTTTTAATTAAAGATATTTTTTTTTATTTTTTAAACATCTGTTTCTCAAAAAAAATATATTTGCCAATTTTGATGGTTCCAAATATAAAGATTATTCTTAAATACGTTTGCTTGATTTTTAATCACACATATTGCAGTTTCCAAAACCTGAGCCAGCTTATAAACATTATTATATTAAAATTGGACAAACTTTTTATTTTATTTATAAATGAATAAATATTTCACGGGTTTTTTTTTTTTTTTTTTTTTTTTTTTTGAAATTTTGCCTCAATGCTGAAAATTTAGTTCGAA
Organism: Argiope aurantia; assembly: GCA_026543865.1. NCBI lineage: Eukaryota > Metazoa > Arthropoda > Arachnida > Araneae > Araneidae > Argiope > Argiope aurantia. Next base: position 22,517 of record JAPMOR010070562.1, read on the forward strand.
AAAAAAACGCTCCATCTATGTACATGTACCGATTTATTTTATTGCGAAATGTAACAGTAGCATCATACGTATCTTTGTATTATAGACAAAGTTAAGAATTCCCAAATATTTATTTTCGAAATTATGAATTTTTTTAGAAATACGATCTTAAATATCCACACGTTGTATGTTCAAATGAAAACAAGACCAACATTAGGTTCGACATTCAATGTTAAAAGGCACGATATATCCTTATTATGAAAAATTGCAACATAAATAGAATGAATCTATTATGTTGCAATACTCACGGATGAGAATACAATAAAATGACATGTGAAACGTGATACTGTAACTAGACATGAATTTCCCTAATAGTTTATTACATAGTATATATATAGTATATATAATATATATATATATTCAGAATGCAGTTTATGAAAAAATTGAAATGTATATATATACTCTAAATTTTTAAACAAAATAAATTGAAAAAAAAAATTCTTTATAAAACCAAAATAAATATCAAAAGCTTTTTACAAATTTGAAATAAACAGTATTTGGGCGGGGAGTGAAAAGAGGTATAAAACAAAAGCCTCCTAATTTAGAAGTTTATCAAATGAATAATTCAAAATCTCACAGATAGTTTAAGAAATGCATTATCTAGTTACTGAACTAAAAAATAAACTGTGTTCTGTCCAAACTTTAAATAATGGGACTCGACTAATAAATAAAATTATTTATATTTTTTTTCACATTTTGAATTATTAAAAAAGGCTATAAAATATTTCTAAATTAATATATTGCTTAGTCTATAATTTAGAAAAAGCAGAGTATATTGAGAAATTGTTATACCAAATTTGAATAAAAAAAAATATACATTAGATATTATTTTATGAAGCTTTATTTAAGAAAATACCATAAAAATTTAGAATTTGAGAAATCAGCATTCAAAGATGTAGCGTAGCACTAAAACTTGTATATTATCCAAATACAAAAAAAATGTTTCTTGAATTTTGAGTCATTGTGTTTACATGGATAAGTCAGCCATCTGACTTTCCGACCCGCCACGAAGGCACACGGATTTAAACCATAAAACTGAATGACCGGATCGCCACAACAGAAACACTGGTGGGAACTATGGTTGAGTCCTAAGGGCCATCACCGGCCACGGTACAACCTGCCCCGAAGGAAGTACGTCCCGTCATCGATGGGAGAAGTCAGATCCCCCACTTATTTGTGTACCCTCCAGGGTGGCGAGATCCAACCACCATGCTGGAAGCATGTCATCCTCATTTCGAGGTGCCTCCCGGGGGTTTGTTCACATGGATAAGGACAGACAGATTCCCTTTGACAGATTTTGGTCAGATTTTGAGAGAAATCTACAGATTTGTTATTAAGACTAAATTTGCTATTAAGACAAAATTCTAAAAAATACGTTTTCCAAGTTAAGGGAGGTCTGAAATGTTGCGGATTATTAAAATCACGATGTCGAGTGTTTTCGGTGATTGCAATACTTTCTCTCTGTATATAAGAAAGTAGAAATGAACAAATTGATTTTGTTATTAAAACGTTGATTAAAATAAAACAACTGCTATATAAAAATGAATCATTTATTTATTTGTAACAGTGACTCGATTATAGCATATGTAAACAATAAAACGGGCATTTTTACTGCCATGAAATAAAAAATTATACACAGAAGAAAAAAAAGATAAAAATGGTTCCATCTAGTAAAAAATTCCACCGTTCTTTCTATTCATCACTATCCTGTCTTGCTTAATAAGATGGAATCTTGGACTAAAGAATAACGTGCATTCAGTGTAGGGCTATTTCTTGAAATCAACCTCAATTATGTGTCTCCTAATAAGTAAAAGTAAAGGACTGGTTGCTTCTGTTCTTGTATCTAAAGTATAAATAATTAATGGAAAAAACATACAACATAATAATAAATAGTGACGAAGTGGTAATGAAGTGAAACCAAAAAGCGCATTGCTTTAAATCTGTAATATTGCTTCCCTGAACAATTATTCTAAGAAAGAGTATCCTATAAATAGTTTTAGGAATATTTAATGAATGTCGGATTAATGACGCCCAGTCTTAGCAACGAACTTGGTGACATAAATGAAGGTTCTAGAAAATACAAGAATTATGATTATATATCTATCGGAAGTCGGAACCTTTTAGAAACCTATTAGAAAATTTTAGGAGGAAAAGCGGTTTAATGAAGCAAAAAGCATTGCCTTGGAATGTTCATCGCAGATAAAGCTGTTTAACAGTGCATGATTTGCTGTCTGTGTGAGTTTCTGCAAGTGCTTTCCTTTGCATTCGCCTCGACTGAGTTGTGCACCCTGTGCTACGCATTTTAAAAGAATAAAGCGTCGTTTTTCAATGCACAGCTTGTCGAACTTTTTCACTGAGCTACCACCGGATGGTTTCTTTAACAGAGTTTTATCATTGGTTAGTTAGAACTTAACTTCATCACACAGTTAAGAAAAATAGGTATTCAGTTTTGGGTGTTTTCCTTCTGTACGGCTAGTCCAGAATTTGAAACATATCCACACTTTTGAGAAAAACCCCATGTAAAAATCCTTGCGTCCAGCATGTTGCTCTTATGAACATTCGTTTTTACATGCATACCAATAGACGTATTGGGAGACAGTCACTTAGATAATGGTTCAATTTTTTTGTACACATCTGCAATGATATTTTAATACATAGTAATGGAGCTTTAACATTAGTTTTAATAATAAAAAGTTAATAATAAAATTTTAATATTAAAACTAAGGCCACATTTCATCTGACCAGATTGCTGCTTTTTGGAATAATTATTTTCATACAAATGTGTTCTAGGCAGATTTCATTCAAAATTTGATATAGATTATAATATTGAACTAGAGACTACATATACCATTTTTATCTGTTTTTGCTTTTTGCGTTTTTGATTCATCTTATTCACAAGCAAGTGGACATAATTCATAAAAATAAATTTTTTTTTAAATCTTACCTGGATGTCTTGCTATTGTAAAATTTCAAGACTCAATTATTTCACTGTTACTTTTTCGTTTGTTTGTTTGTTTGTTTTCATCACATACTAGAATGTAAAAAAGAATACACACACCAGATAACATAAAAAGTTCTTTTCTATGTTTATTGCCAAATTATAAAATGTGCGCTTTTATTTAATATTTGCTTGAAATTTCTATAAATTAATATATTTCTAGCAATTTTTTTTAAATAGCTCTCATTTTATTGCCAATGGGAAAGAAAAAAAATGCAGCGACTCTTATTTTAATAGTCGGTTACAAGATATTTCAAATTGTGAAAATCATTTATGGTGAAAATTTATCTACCATAATAAAAAAAAATGCTCAAAATTAGATTTTTTAATACCTGTCATATAATTATCTTATATTGATATTAATACAACAAATAAATCGGGAAGAATATAAGAAAGGCTTTATTACATTTTACATTTTGCATATCTTATAAGTTAATAATTACAAAATTTCTTTCTTCATATACATAAACTAACACCCACGAAATAATTTCAGTAATCCCTTAGAGAGTTACCATAAATCTGCAATACAGTTTTGAAATCCTTTTCAATTAATTTCGTATCCGTGATTCTAGCGTGGATCGATGAAGACGGCTTCACTTCTATTCATATGCACATATATTCTCTTCTCAGGTTGCTTTGCAAGGCAAGAAAAAAAAATCCAAGATATTCCATTATTAATATTTACCGAAAACTGTTGCGCGAACAATAACGAGACCGGTTTAAAACCCTGTATTAGCTCATCAATTCATTTTCAACGAAATTATCTTTTGGAACTCGCGAAAAGTGCCGAAAGTACTCCTGCATGCAGCAATGTTCCCCTGCGACTACTAATTTCTATCTCTATGAGGTTTAATGAAGGAATTCAAAGTTTACAGTTTATTTCCAAATGGAATTAATTTTCCGCTGAGATATTTAATTTCCCCAGACGATTTCCTTCCGAAAGGAAAGGAACAAAATTAAGTTTTACGCCTACAAACACCTTCAATTAACTGCATTCTTAGAGCATTTTCTCGGGTGAAAAGGGAACGGAATTATGATCAAATATTTGCATTTTCATCCATTTAAATTCGTTCACAAGTTTTCCTCCGTTTTGAAATTGTTAATGAGTTTCGAGAGGCGAAAAAATTGTTTCGCTTTACTCGCAGACGATAATTTTTAATCAAGAAATTCTCGGAAAAAAAGAAAAACCCTTTTCCGTTCGAAATGCAATAAGCACTGCTTTTGTATAACTAAGGCATTAAAATTAAGCGGATTAAGATGCAATACTTTTTTTTGTATTTTATTTCTTTAATTTTTTTCATTGGTTATTTATTTTTCTACGGTTCGAATAAGTGTTTTCGCAAGCTTCGCAATTCATTCGAAATTGCATCTAAGTTTTCTCATTATCAATGGAAACTTTACAGCTCAGATTATTATCTGACGTAATTAAATTTTAAAAGATAAGACTTGGCACTTAGACGTTTTCTCCGTATCGGTATTATCTAGATTATTCAATTGGCCCATTACTAGTTTATTATATTAGCTAAAGCCTTACATGAGCTAATCGATCAAAACAAAACAGACTGCTAAGGAATCAATTTTCATTAGAATATTCAAACTTTGTGTTTATACATCTACAAATAAAGTTCATATTATAATTCACTCATTTTAAAATCACTGATATAGGGCTCTAATTGAATTTTTAAAAAAATATTCATTTTGCAGAGTGGTTTTTATAAACGCTAGAAAATATAATACTAAAGCCAATTACTTTAAGAACTAACCTACTTTATTTATTTTAAACAACAAATTACAGATTTAAATGATGATATGATTGATTATTGAAATAATTAATAAAAATAATTCTGAGGGACCCTGTAATACTTAGAATTGAATTCTCTGCTTTTTTTTTTTTTTTTTACTTCCTTGTATTCGAAATATGCGAAGAGAAAGTGTTGTAATCACCAAAAAAATTCATACTCAAAATCTTATCTATTTTCTACGTTCTTCGCTGAGTCCAAAAAACGCATTTTTGGAATTATGTGTTTTTCTATTTCGTAATCATTTGTCTGTTTTCTCAAAAGTTTTCGGATTGACTGCTCAAATTTGGTATGTCGTCTTTATATCATATTTCTAAATTTCACTTCATTCGCCTATTTGAAAGAATTGTCACGAAGTTCTTGAATTTAAGGTTCTTAATCTCCGTACATAACAGATGAATAGAGTAATGGCATGGCAGTGAGATTACTTAGTAGTGGCTGTGCTTAAGTGACTATGCTTGAATAACAGAATGAATTATTTGGAGAAAATTTTTTTCTGATTTTGAGCGAAGTTCATTCACAGGAAATATATGTCCGCTTTTTTAATGAAAAGAAATATCCGAAGAGATTTAATGAAAATTAAACTCGCCAATATTTCTTACTAATCATTTGGTGGCCAGTTAAATTTAAATGAAAAGAAAGCTAAAAATGTATCCAAAATTTTTGTATTTATCACTTGCAAATTTACAACATTCCAAATTATAAAATAATTCTATTCGAATTCCACATATTTAAAAAGCAATAACCTAAACGAATTCTCACTAAGCTTACAGATCTAACGGGAGTTAAATACGCATCCAGAAAATGGCTCTCAAATCAATATCATTCCCCCAGGCGCTATAAACAAATAGAAAACGCAGCGTCCATAAAGAACGGAACAGAAAAGAGCGGGAAAAAAGCAACAAACAAAATGGCGCGCTGCCTCTATAGACATCGGCGTGCAGATCCTTCAAGTGGAGGCTTCAAAGGCAATTTACGAACACGGCCGCATCCAGAAAATCATTAGGCTTATTTCGGGCGTTTACAGCCTTCTATATACAGCTGGGGCCCGTCTTGGCAGGAAATGGAGATACTGCTAGCGGGCCCCCAAATTTATGGGCACGTAATTTGGAACGAATTTTCTTGGCTACTACATTTATACGCGGCATCAGGCTTATCTCTCTATATCGATATATGTAACCGCTGAGTTTTCTGCAATGGACGTTTAACAGTAGCTCTGTGATTTAGTAGCAAATGGATATCTATATGATGATTTGAGGATTTTTATTCGTGTTTATATTTTATTTCTTTGTATTCGCTATTTCGCCATCTTCGATCCTTTTCCGTTTATTTTCTCTTTGGGGGGTGGGGTGAGGGGTAACCTGAGAACGTAAAAGCGATTCAGATATAAAAATTTTTAGAATGTCTTGTTTCAAAAGAGATTGTAAAGTATTATCCGATTTTGTATGATTTAAAGCTTCACTTTAATGAATAAAGTAACGAAAATCACTCCTCAACTACAAAATAAAAGCAAATAATCATAAATCAAGCAATACAGCTTGTGCTGAACTATTTCGTCTGTTTTCTACCATCAAATGAGGATACAAAATAATGTTTGCATTTTGTATGATTTTTCAAACCGTCGCCATTTTGTACTTAGGAATGTTACGTTTCAAATAATTGCAAATTATCTGCTGCATTGCCAGATACTTTTCGCTCATGATAATGGAACAGTTATAGTACAAGTAGCTATTTCATAAACTAACTTTAATTTGTTCTTATTATTAACTAGTTACCTTTTGGAACCAGTTGATTCCCCTTGGGTATTGGTTATTTTGAATTTCAGTAAAATCCTTTGGATAAAACTTAATGTATGTAATTTTTTTCAAATTCTCAGACATTAAATGCATGTTATTTAAAATGTCTTATATATGCTCTGATCATTATATAGATGAATCTCTCAAATGGAGAATAAAGACTCATCCCATAACATCATAATGCTATTAAAAACGTAATTGTCCGGAGAATTTTTTATTTAACTTTTGCTGTATTGTAACTTCATTTTTTTATTCGTCTTACAAACTAAGCAGATATTAAACAGGATTTTCCTGTCTTAGCTTTCTAGAATGGAAGAAAATTACGCGATTAAATATTTGATGATACGATGAAAACAGTTTGAATCTCAAGGCATCTATTTGCTAGAAACTGGAAAAAAATATTTAAATATTCAGGAAAAATTTGCAAAATTATTATGTTGGTATCATTAAAAAGATAAATTTTTAAATTATAAAACTGTAAAAATTCAATTTTGTGCAATAATGTTTTGGAAGTTATTACTGAAAACTCCAAATCCTAGCTTAATTTTCAATTAATTAAAATTATAATCAACATTTCAAAATAATCTTTCTAATCTGCACGTTGGACTTTAGGTCAAACAATTAATGTACAGATTTATTACTTCAAGTCAAACAGTCTATCTTGTAGAGGTGAACACACGCTCGCATTTGTCTTTATTAATGGTAAAAATTATAACTTTCTCTGATAAGTACAAAAAAATAACAATTATAAAAATAGGACTAATTACATGTGTCTTATAGACTTATCAGGTTTATTCTAAACATGATTATCATATTAATCTTTACCAAACTTGGAACAGCTAACTCCAATCCTAATAAATCAAAAATTTTAGAAAAACGCTTTAAAAATTAATGGATGCAATATTTATGTTAAACTCTATTTAAATGGCATTTTTATTTTATAACACAAGAAAGCTAATATAAAGAAAAAGTGTAACCATAAAAAAAATACTGAAATTCGATATTTTGATGATTCAGATCTTTCTGAGTTCAGGAAATGTATTTTTAAATTTATGTCTTTCTGTCTGCCGTTCGTTTATCAGTCGATTTGTTAATACAATAACTAAAAATCACTAAAAACGTAAAATTTGGTCACCAAATTTTTAGATTTCTGAGATGTCTATATACAGAAAATCCGTCTATCCATCTTTTCTATGTGAATTGAATAAATCGAAATGTCTATGTGAATTCAAAGGTATAAATAGGGAGATGAATGAAATTAAACGTACAGATTAATCGAAATGTAGATACGTATCATTTTTCACCCAATCTCTCAAAGAGTTGACCTTCTATAGATTTCTAAATAACTAGAATATGAACGCGATTGTACAAAAACTTATATATATATAATTTCGATCATTTAGCTCAACGCGTTTTTCAGATATCTTTGTCACAGACAGACAGGCGGATATTTTCCAAAAAAAAAGTGTTTATCGAACTTAAGGAGATCTAAAATTTTTTACGATTTTTATACTTTCTGTTATGAGAAAATAAAAAAGCGGAAATTTATTTCGTGCAAAATCTCTGTGTAATAAAAATAATTTTGTTTAGTAAAACAAAATAACCATATGTTTTATATTCTAACTTGAATCATCAAATTGAACTTCAAAGTATATGCTTCATGTTCAGTTTTCCAGTGTAGAAAACATTCTATATTTGCATTAATGTAAGTTCAGTTCAAAGTCACGATAGAAAGTTATTACTTTTCCATTTTAGCATTAGATCAGAGAATGTACGTAGAAGTTTCTGAATCTTTGTTTGCTGAAACAAATATATCGAAATTTAAACAACAAAAAAAGATTTTTCAAGAAAAGAAAATTCAGTTTTTAAAAGAGCTGTTACATATAAATAAATAACAGAAGTAAAAATTTAAGATGTCTCAGTTATCATCAGAATATGTTCCTTTGATCTTTAAGAGCGTCATTCATGCGGTAGCAAAGTCGAAACGAGTTGAGTTGAATGGTCCCTGATTTTCAAAGATTTTTGGAAAAGAAGATGCTGGAATTGCGTGAAATGATTGCATATGAACGAATGAATTATTTATGTCTGAGGAAAAGGAGGATGTTTGGTTTGATTGCAAGGAATCGGAATATATTTTCTATTGCTTTTATATAGCGCAACTGTTTACTTTTCCATTAAAAAGACAGGAAGTAAGAAACAACTGCTCAAAGTATCTATCCGACTTATCGAGAAAAAAAAAACTCTTGGAATTCTTGGAACTAGTGGAATTTCTAAAAAATTGTTGATAATTTTGGGGGCGTTCTTTGAATCATCAGTTCGAAAAGCGGCTGTTTATTTGATTTAATAAAGATATCAGACTAAGACCTTTGATATATAAACACCGTCGTTAAAACATCTTTCCAAAATTCTGCCATTTTATTGATTTGGGACGAATCTGTTAAATGTGATCTTTCATATTTTTGACTTTGTCGGATTTTAGTGACAAACTACGCTTAAATGATTGATTTTAATATTTTTCTGAATCTTTCTTGGTTTAAAGTTCCAGGAAAAGAAACTGCAGCAAAATAAAAATCGATTGTTAATGAAAACGTTTTCTGGAAATTTCAGCTTCGAGGATTTTTATATAACGCAGTAGCATTAATTATTGATTCACATTCCAATAAATTCTAAATTATTCTCCTATTTCTGAATTTTTAAAAGATTTCATCTTTGAAAAATAATTTATATATTTGAATTCCTTGTTAAAAATTCCCAGGAGAATTCATTAATTAATGTATCTCTGAATTGAGAATCTTATAAAGAGGAAAATATTTTTTCCGACTTAAATGTACATAATATGCAGAAATATATTAAATATATTACTGATTACATGCGTATTTATACCTCTTTTCATAACTATCTCTCTAAATAAATGCTTTTGTTTTTATTAATTTATACTTTATTTTGTAACTAAAAGCAGCAGTTGGCACTTTTATATCAAAATGTTGGAAACAATTTGGCTTAAAAGTAGTAGCTCGCTAAGTTATTTCAAAATGTAACTATTTTCATTTATCATATGTTTCTAGAAAAGCATCGTAGTAAAATCAATTTGTTTTTATTTGAAAATTTTCTTTAATCATTTGTAGCGTTCCACCGAAGGTATCTCAGATTTGAGGATGAGAAATTTCTGACACGGTGATTGGTTCTCGCCACCCTAGTTAGGTACAGAAATGTTGTGGGTCGGCTACCTCCTACGACGATGTAACGTGCTTCTCACGGCAGGGGTATTGCCGTGGCTGGTGATGGCATTTAAGATTCAACCTTAATTCCTGTCAATGATATCGTGACGGTCCGATCAATCAGATTTAAACGTATGCCATAGTGGCTGGTCGGAGTAGCCAAACTGTGGTTAACCCTCTGGTTACGTAATTCTTTAAAATCACTATCTTGATGCGATGTTTGCAAATAAGTTCAAATATTTTTCAAAGAAAGTGAACTCATACTACATGCTACACGATAATAATATGATATAATAAAAATTTGTAATCGTAAAAATAAACTGCGAAAAACGCGGAATGCAACAGAAAATGAACTGATTACCAACCCGTGGAAATCGAGATATATGCAGCTGGAGAGTCAATTAATAAAGGCATTCAAGAAAGCATTGTAGAGAAATCAAATTGTTTCAAAGATTTATATAGGAAAAGATTCTTTAATTACATGTTTTTTGAAATAAAAAAAATGTTAAAAGATGATAATGTTTACTTGCTAGTGTGTGCATTGTAAAGATAGTTAATGTGTAAAATATAAAATGTTTACCTGCTACGTATGAAATGAGATATTTATGTTAAAATCCTGGAAAAAATTAAAATGCTTAACAAAGCAGATCGTTATAATAAGAATTACCGAATTTGGATAACAGGTACACATTATGAAAGGATTTTACAGATTTTTAATTAAAAATGTATAAAATTAAAAAAAAATTTCCACGTTAATTTCAGTGCCTAATACTGTATAAAAAGACATATTTATACCACTTTAAAATTAAAAAAATAAGCTTTTTAGCGATATTCATTTTATTTTCGCACATTTTTTTAATTACATAAAATTTTCCAAATATTTTAGATATATCTCACTGAAATACTTTCCGTTACTTTAGTTACTTGATTTTCTGTCACGTGAGAATGTGAGTTCAGAGATCCTGCACAGTTTCAACAGAGAATGCAATGCAAAAAATTAAATAAGTTTCTTTTATATCTATGAGTAGTCATAATTAAGCAGCTCATAAATTAATTTAAATATAACATTCATTCTGTTTCATATATTTATTTAATTAATTTAAACACGAATTTATCTTTCCTTTATTTGATAAATTAATCTCCTGTTCACCACTCCCACAGCTCTGATCGCGCCCCTGATTTGTAAAGGGGACAGATTAAATGCAATTCTCCTCTAACAGGTCTCACAATAATCACGTGAATTTCCATTTAGACTGCGCTAAGAAAATTATATCGCACTCTGGCCAGCGCAATTTACTACCAATTTGCTCCCCAAACACGATTTCCCCTTGTAAACTTCACAGTTTTGTGCACCGGGTTATGGACTTCAAACCAAGTTTATGCGAGGACAGCACTCGTCCACACTATTCGATTATGCTCGAGGTACATCATCGTATTAAGGCCACCGCCTGACCAGCAGATCGAACAGGGATTGGAAAATGATGTGACAAATTATTACCCGAATTAGTGTACATTTTAAATTCGATCGTCATCAGACGCTGGAAGGGGGGTTCAGTGTTGTCATCCATTGGGGTGGGAATCGAATTTTCATTTTCTCAACCGACGTGGAAACTGCGTTCTCGTCGCGGTCATTATCTATTTCGCCTCCAATCGGCTCCTTTCATCTTTTCTCTTCATTTCGGACGAGCCTCCCCCCCACACCTTATTACCTGGACTTCAATCGAAGTGAGGGTAGGGGTGAGGGGCGCTTTTCAAATTGCGCCAAAGTTGGGAGATGCACCCATCTTAATGTTTGTACTAAAGAATTTTAGAACAGAATGATCTATTATTATCAAAATCAGAAATTGAGTTATGATGACTTGCGTTATATAGATGTTTGGCAGTTGTAGAAATTGGTCTGTTTACTGAATTGGTCATTTGAAATGAAGGAGCAGATACAAAGCCATTCTGAATTTTAAAATGTTTTATCAACAAACAAAACTTAAAAGAAATTCATTAAAATACTAATTTGAGGGTGGTGAAGGCTAAATTATTTTCTATATCTATACTAACAATAAAGAAGTATGTTTGTACGGATCTTTATATTGGTGCTCAACAGAGTTTACTTATACTTTTCTAAAGGATTTAGATAAAGACATTTTTTTAAAAAAAAATGTTTGAAATAAAAATTTCAAATAACAGTTTATTATTTGAAATGAGAAGTACAATCTTCTACTTATAAATTTAGTTTTCAAATAATTCAAAATGTTGCATAAAAGCATATGTGTTTCCAGTTTTCGAAGAGAATTATTCTCATTCTATGTTTCAAATTTAGCGCAGCATGGACAAAAATAGCCCTTGTGCTAATAAATATAACACTCACTTCGTATTTCAAAATCACTTTATGAAATGCATGTATTTAGATTTTCAATTGTAAAAGAAGAACTTTCTTTAAATGAAAGGAGAAGTCATCAGTTATTACGTCTATATGGAAAAAAGACTCCAAACTTATATCCGAAAAATGTATATACTGTTCCAAATATTTTTAAAATGAACTCCCTCTTTATAAGAGAAAATCCACCAGTGCAAAAATCAATTATAAAGTTTTTAAATACATCTGTAGTAACGATAAATTAAATAATAAATCAAAATTTACAATTTAAAATTTAAAACTAAATACCTAAGGTTCATTAGCTTTTGCAAATACATAATGGCTCAACACACAACAATTAATGGAACTCTGTATGAGAATTACTTATATATATATATATATATTGCTCTATCAACGCAGTAAGAAGTTTATGATTGTTGCCGGATTCTCCTATAAGGAGAAATTAAAATGAAAAAAAGTAGAAAAAATGATAAAATCAACTCAGTCTATAATCAATAGAAAGTTTTACCATCTATATCTACAGAAGAAATGTCTTTTCTTTTATCCAATAACTCTCAAAGAGAAAACTTCATCTAGACAAAGCTATATGTCATGGTTCGAAAAGTACCCTAGCATTTCTTAAAAATAAAGGAGAAAGGAAGGCTAATATAAATATTCCTCACCAGGTTTGGGGTTCGGCGTAGGGTTAAGTCCCTTCTCCAGTAATAATAATAAAAAAAACCTCAGATTTGGAAATCCCAAAAAGAAAAAAACTGGATTGGAACTATCCAAACGACGCGGAAATGTGAATTATATGAAAACAGAATCTTGGAATTTTCGCATACTTTATAGAAGTGGTGCATTGTAAAACATGATTAAGATGCTTTTAAAATAAGAAGTGGCATCTTGGAAAAAAGAAACTGTGTCATATATTATAGCTGTCAAGATTATCTCCCTCAATTTGGCACTGGCTTCATTGTTAATAAACAAATTAAGACCAAATTTATTAACTTTAACACATCAAAGAAGAAATCTGCAAAATTCGATCAAAGAGTAAACATCAGAAATTTAGTATTCTCTGTATGCATGCAGACACAGAAGATGGATCCCAATATAAAAAAGACTTCTTTTTATGAAAGATTGGAATTAGATTATGACAACTGCCTTAATGGTGACATCAAAAAGGTGATTGGATACTTTAAGCTAAGACTAGGAGAACATCAGTTATAAGATAAATAGCATGGTTTCATATTTTTCATGAAGAGAGTAAGGAAAATAGAACAAGATTGATTAAATTTGCAATGGCCATCAGTCTTGCTGTTGGAAGCACTACTTTCCCACTCAAGAGCATATACAAACAAATTTGGCGATCACTGAATAGGAATACACTGAAACAAATAGATGTTTTACTTGTTGACAAAAAATATAGGATATGCTTGGTTGATATCAGAAGTTTAAGAGGAGCTACTACGGATTCTTCTCATTACCTTATTATTTAAAGATAAGGTAATAATCAGACCTTAGATCTTACCTTATGATCACAAAGCTAAAACAAGGTTAAATAATGCATTTTATAAAAGAAAAGAAAAAAGACCAAGTAAACTTAAAATAGGATTAATTACAAGGATTAACTGACTGCCAATCTACAAGCCAGATAAGGCATGTGGAAAGGCCAAAATGGCTGTAGGAACCTCCGATAAAAAATCTTAAAAGTGACAAAGGAAGTTCCGCCAAAAGAAAGATTAATGAAAGGAATGGTTTGATGACGAATGTAGAAGAGCAAATTAGGAAAATATTTAGACTTATAGGTACACAAGTCAAAATAAACATACTTAAGATACATAGAATGAGAAAACATACAGTGATATATATACCTGAAAAAACAGGAAAAGTAAAACACAGGAAGAAAAAGAGACAGCTTATGGAAGAAAAATTTAAAGACATTGAAACACTCAACTCACAGAAAGAATCAAGAAAGTTCTATCAATTGATCAATAACTTTAGGCAGAAATTCGATCCAAAAGTAATCACATGTAAAAAAGAAGATAGAGAACTGACATATGAACTACCAAAAATACTAGAAGGTTGGAGAGAATATTTTAAATATTTTTGGATGGCCGTGACGTCATTGGCAATGAGAACGCTGATTTGTCTAATGCAGTGATTACTAACCTATATACTATTGAAGATTATCTTACACAGGTGAGTTTAGGGGGGGGGGAATCGGAAAACTTAGTCTCAAACAATCTGTAGGTTCAGATGGTATCAATGCTGAACTATTGAGATAAATGAACCTGAGATAATAAATTTCATATATGAAATTATTTGTTTTACATTGGATATGAAAAGGATACCCATTGAATGGGACAAAAGTTCTATATGCTCAGTATTCAAAAAGAGGAGACAAATTTGAATGTTGAAACTACAGGAGCATTATCCTGCTTAAAACAGCATTTAAAATATTCTTCCATATATCATTTAACCGTTTATTACTTTTTGTAACAAAAATGATTGGGCCATACCAATGCAGCTTCATGAGAGCGAAATCCACTATAGATCAAATACATTCTCTCAGACAGATCCTAGAAAGAAAAAAAAACACCTATCATCTTTTTGTAGATTTTAAAGTCGCGTATGGTAGCATCAGAAGAGATAAGCTATACGATGCAATGAATGAATTGGAATTCTTTCAAAATTAATGATATTGGTTCAGACGACACTAAAACAATAAAAGGTAGGGTTAAAATGCAGAATGCACTATCGGAAGCGTTCTGTACAGATAAAAGATTAGGACAGAATGATGCCCTATCATGCCAGCTCTTTAACATTGCTCTTGATACGATCGTGAGAAATGCTGGAATTGTTTCCAGTGGAAATATTTTTTATCGATGCATTCCGATCCTAGTATATGCCGATGACATTGACATCATTAGAAGAACAAAGCAGAACATAATTCAAATATTTGTAACTCTTAAGTCAGCTGCTAGGAACATAGACTTGACAATAACTGAAATAAAAACCTAATATTTAGAAATAATTAAAATAAAAACTAATCTTGCATTCCTTAAAATAAATGGTTACAAATTCGAAAAACTCACTGAATTCAAATATCTTTAGAACAATAGATAATGAAAATAATGACATAAAT
>JAPMOR010070564.1:0-15092 GCA_026543865.1 Argiope aurantia
TATATATTAATTACAATTTCTTACTAATTTTGGTGTTAATTCTGTATATGAATTTCTTCTACATGCAAAAACAGAAGAGTTTCATTTTAATTAACAAATGACTTATAAATAGGAAATAGTTAATAATTTTAATGGCATAAAATATTCAGCTATAGAATTTAAATATGAGTTTCAATATTTTTTTTAAAATTAAATTTTGAACTTCAGATTTGCTAAATTATCATTTGTGATTTTAAAGCTAGCTCGTATACCAGATTTCTATCAATTTTATAAAAAAAATATTAAGCATTAATACTGAAATAAATATAAAAAGAAATGATTAGCATTTTTTTCCAGCCCGGATTTAGTTTTCCCATTCTAAAAAGACTATATTTTCTTTATGTGATTGTTTTAATTCAGTTCTCGGCGAAGCATATATATTGCTTTAAAAGAGAAATTTCTAGCAGATGTCGATATATTCCACTTTTAGCATTCACATAGTTCCTACTGACTTTTATCGAAAATGGTTTATGTATTCACCGGAGAATGCTAATATTTTAATTTTCTTTCCGTCCTTCATGATATCATATATAATAAAATAGTGAAACGAGTTTTTTGATGCAAATATACTAAGAGCAGTTCACAATTGCATTTTGTATTTCCATTCTAGCATATGTATGATGCCAGAATGCACTCATCGTGAAATTTTTGTTTATTATTCTTGCTATTTAATAAAAAAATATCGTTAATTTTAGTGGTTTCAGAAAAGTTATATGCTGCTATCTGTGACTAAATAATAATCTTGTCAATTACAATTAAAATCTTTTAAGCGCTAATTTCAAACATTTGTTGATTATAATAGCAAAACCAATGAACGAATGATGAGCGAAGAGTTGTTTAGTATCTTTCACTTGAGTATATTGCACATTTTTACATTACAGTAAAGCAGGCGAAAAAGAAATTTGGTTTCTTGAATCATACAGATAAGCTTTGCAAAACAGAAAAACTGCAAAGGAAATGTATATGTATAATGTTACAATGTCTCTGATATGTCAATTTTTCTTTTAATGAAGATTTAAAAACCGTTACAATTTTGATTTAAATTGTTTATGGTATAACAGAATGCAGTAGGTAGTATTATTCAATGATAGCTTATTTAATACTATAATGTAGGATACGTATTAATTGAGAACTAGCGGGAGTGATCACCCAAAACTTTCTTCCAGATTTTGTAACAAAAGTGTTGTCTTTCTGTCTCGGCAAAAACTGTGGACAGGTAAAGTGGTCTTGCATGAAATTATATACAAAATATAGGTATTTACTGAGACTCTAACATTTCAACTGAATTTCTGATGTGAATATGTATTTTGAAGCCTTTTTGCCTCCAATTTAAAATCAACATTCAACATATAATTACTTTTGTAATCATTATATCAGATGCGAAATTTCATTTATTTAAATTACTGCGAGTTTGAGTAATTGCATTTATATCATGTGGAAATACAGATCACCCGGCGGAAATTTCTATAAAATATTTAGTTTAATATTTAAAAAGATTCTACAATTTAGATGCTAAAACATTGCACAAATTTTCTTAAATTATTGTGTTTTTTTAATTAGTCCATTCAAAAGTAAAGACTGGTAGACGTTCAACCTCTTGACTAATTTGGTCCCAAATTTGTTGCATTTTAGATGTTAAACCTAATACCATCTGTATATAATATGTCTAAACCTAATGTCATTTATCACTTTATAATTGTAGCTAAATTGTTCACTTATACTCACATAGCCGGTATGATAGAATTCTTCCGAATAGACTTCATTCAAAATTAGACAGGAACCTACAAATTAAGTTTTAAGTCCGTAACTAAAATTCATCTAGCTAGCTCAAAACATTTTGTAGTTGCAGACAGGACATAATTCCAAAATTGTACTTATGGAATTCAGGGAGATTTAAAATATGGAGATTCATCAAAATCTCCACATTCCACATGCTTACAAATGTTTTCTTTTCATATACCAGAGAATAAAAAGGAAAATATACAACAGAAAAGATATAGAGGATCTTCAAGCTGTATTGAATAACAGGTGATCTAATAATAGAATATATTAATCGTATTCAGCTGATATAATTTTGTTCTAGTAAATTAAGTTCCTCTACTGCAACCATTCAGATGAAATTTCAAGAGACCTATTTGCACGCTTGAGTTATCCTAAGGCAGTTGAAATAGATTCCGCTTCTCTTAGGGATACCACAATGGTCCTATTATACTGAGGAATGGCTTAAATCCCTATCTTCACGAAGCAAGCTCAAAGTAAGTAAGATTGAATTTCCAATGAGGAAAGTGTACCGCTTTCACGCTCATGAACACAGACTGCTTTAAAGAATAGATGATGTTTCAAAATATCTTTAATTAGAAATAATATATATTTTCAGTGACAAAATTAATTAGTCTTATGTATTTACTTCATTTCATAATACAAAAAGTATTTGCATAGAAGATATTGTTTTTGTCTTATATGTAAAATGAAATGTATGCTTATTTTTGCAATTTCATTGCTAAATGTGTGTTGAATTTTGCTTTTTTTTTATTCTATCAAGTTTTTGAATTTGTAATGAGATACTAAGCATATTTTGATATATATTTGGTAAACTGAATAATAATAGTTGGTAATTGTTTCTTTTATTTTATCAGCATATTTTAATCCTATTATATTTCTACTGGACGTGAAATATTACTCGACATTTTAACACAGAATCCAACTGATTTCATGAGAAATAAGGAAAGGAAATTACCTTTGATAACATGAAGTTAGGTATCAAATAACATGGTCAATTAGGTCATTTAAAGCCAATTATGAACTTTTCTGTATTCAATAAAAAAATAAGTGCATGGATACTGTAATTATGACTTATGTTGTTATCTTAAACCCGTATCATAATTTGAAAATGCTTAGTTAAGAGAAATATGAATATTAAATTCTTCTCAAAATTATTCACTTAAAATATTACTTTATTCCATACTGCCGGTCGTCAAAGAGGACTGTTGAAAGAAGTCGATCTTTGAAATATTTGTTATCAATTACCATTAACAAAGCCTGCAAAAATATTAAGTAATACATTTGACTTGTGTACTATATACAAAGCATAAATAAATATTATTTATAAGTAGATACTTTTATACGCATGCTTCTATTACAATTAATATACAATTAGTTTCGCTCATATAATTCAAGCGAAATCAGCTTTATCATTTAAAAAGATTTATTGATATATTCGTAAAAATTATTTTACACACAAGAGACTTAATTGAAACTATGCTAAATCAATTTTCTCGGAAAAAAGCTGGTCGCCCAAGGTGGTTAATGTTTGGCAAACGTATAAATAATTCATTGACAATTACAATAAGGAGAAGTAAATGAAAATAATTAAATATTTGTGATGTGTAAACATTAGGTAAACTTATACACATTTTTTATCGTAAATATAATGAAGGGAAACAATACTTCATGGTATAAATTATTTTATTTTCTATATAATTTTTTTTAAAGATAATGATAATTTAGAGGAATAAACAGAAGCTTCTCTTAATTATGTCTTGCTAATTCCAACACTTATTGAAGCTATCTCTTTTGTAATTTGAGTAAAGAAAAATCATTATATACAAATTTTTATGGTTAGAAATATGTTTAATTTATAAATTCATTCAACAAATTACCACCACATTAGTTATATAATCTTATAAGGACGGTTTGGGAGATTTAAAAAAACATATGTTTTCAACACCAATGCACGCTATTCTTTTTTTTGAAAAGTTAAACAATTGAATTGCCAAGTTGCACTCTGAAAATTTTAAATGTGAATTATTTGTTTGGTGAATTTTAAAAGAAAAATTTAAAAAAATATATATAATTAGAAATCTTTATCCGTAATGTATTTCGATAAAAAATATATTTCGAAAAGTGGTATTTAGAAAATATGGGGAAAAAATAAATTTCAAGTTTATAATAAAATATTAACGAAAACATAAATGAATATAAGAAGCAATGAATATATATTTATTGGCATCTATAAAATGATTTCAACTCATAAATATATCTTTTGTTTCTCATATTCCAACAGTGAGTAATTATAAACCACTAAATTTTTAGATCAATTGCTGTGGGAGGAAGTATGCTGTATTGCTGTGGGAGGAAGTAGACTGAAATATAAAACTCACTGAATAGTTATATTTTTTTTCAGTCTAGACAAGCGATTTTCGACGTTTCTGTATTCCCTTATTCCATAATAAGTCTTTTTATTTTTGAGTACGCCTATTGTTTTAACCTTCTGACAATTCTTGCGTGCCATCTTTTTTAATAACATTAAGGACTTAGGTTAGCTTAAGAGTCAAATGACTTTGCATGATTACAAATATTATGATTTGCGGGATTTCATTTATTTTATATTTTTACCTGATTTTTCTATTTTCGACCATAAATGCAAATGGAATTAAAATTATTTCACTTTATTGTAAGATGAAACTAAATCATCGTCGCAATCGATTCATTATTTCTGCTTTTAATCACATAAGAAAACCCTAACTTAGATAGGATTCAGGATTATTCCAGGGGAAAAATTAAAAAAAAGCATAAGATAAACAATACTCCGAATGAAACAACGGATTTAACGGATATAAAAATGATTAAGACATAATCATGTTATGTGATCGATAGACTGGGAGCTAGGCTAGTGAAAAATAGTTAATAATTAATTGTTAGCTGTTTATCTATTCTAATCTAACCTTATTCCATGAATGAGTATCCAGCATATATGGTTTTTACTTTTCACAAGAATTTAGGTTAAAAAAACCCTTTCTGGCCTTTTTTAAAAATATTAATCCTTATGTTTTGCATTTTAAATAATTATTGTTTTTTTATTCCAAAATTTTTATCGAACTGCCACCTAATTCTTTGATATTTACAATGTACTACATCTTGAGAATCTCCCTGGTGTAGTAAATAATCAATAAAAATAAATAGTAAATAATTAATAAAATAATGAAACTTTTTTAATAAAAAATATATTTATCATAAAAGCAAATAAAATGGAACGCAAATAAAATAAATGATAGAAGCAAATAAAATAATTCGGAAACTGCCCTCAAGAAATTTCATTTAAATTCTTCATGCAATTTTAAGGGACCTGATGATAAAATTTCAGGTGTAAAAGTCCAAATTTTAGGAAATTCAAAAGTTTACATCAAAGAATCGGTCTACCTGGTTTCGTTAAATCAATCGGAATCAAATCAAATGTGGCGAGAAAGTTCGGCGAAAATACTGACATCCACGTTATTTGATTATTGTTGAAAATCAAAAGTTCTGTATGTCGATATTCTCGCTTTTCATGTAAATGGCACGATAATATAGCTAAAATTAAACTAATCCATATGATGTATTGATTAGAATGTATTATATCATGAATTTAATTATTTAAATAATTATTTTTATCAACATATAACGAACATTAAGATTCCTTTCTGAAATTATAGGAAAATCCAATCTTATCTAGAAATTTATTTTGTATGCTAAGAATTTTGTATGCTTTTGTTTGTTATTATATATTGAATTAATACAATTTGAACTATATATGTCAATTTGAAATCACTGACTTTAATTTATAATAAAGAAGACAGGACTTATGGATATTATTATATATAAATGTTCCTATTGTGTAGATATATATTAATTGTTACAACCTATATAGTCTGTGTCGATTATATATATAGTATACATTAGTACCATACACACCATATAATATCCAGCAGTAGGAATCGTTGCATAATTGATTATAACTGGGGATGAGATACTAGGCGTTTGTAATTAATCTGATACTACTCGTAGCCATCTGTATCTATATCTAACAGCTAGCGCTAAACTTGATGACAGGATTAATAACGATACAGGAAGAATGAATAGGAAAGAAAATCTTAAAACTCCAAAAGTCGCCAATAGAGAATAATGTGACGATTTTTTTATTGAACAAAGCTAAATATTTGTATGAGCACAGTTATATTAATATCCCGTTTTGAACCAATATGCTAAGCCTGACTATTTTAGTAGGGATATTATAATTTTGAACCCCTATTGGAAGGTGAGAAAGACACAGAAGATGAAACGCCTATTCCAAATTTCCGCATTACACCAATTGTTGGACTTTTTATTCTCAAGCCGTATATAGGGCGTAGCACTATATACGACTTGATGATGATAGAATCGACCTTTGAACTTTGAAACTTCCACCCCTTATCAAGATTACCATGAGATCACTGCATTTCTACATAGCCAAGCACGGAATATTCTAGAACCCTTGCGGTAATTTCGATAACATTCAAGATAACGACATTGTGATTACTGTTTCCAGAACCTTCCGTTTCTCTCTAAAAGTCGCCAAATTTGCCTGCTTTTCTTAAAATGTCGCCAGACTTTAAGACTTAACATCTTGATAACAGGGTGAAGAGGGCAAATGGTTTATGTGTCAAAAATGATTCACCGTGCATTTTCGATTGCAATTTAATTTTTAAAAAAAGATTCATTATTACACTATTCGTGTGGTTCCCTAACAAGAAATGTTAGATGAAATTTAACACATAAGCCCTTAGATTTTGTTCTCAAAAATAAATTATAGAACATAGTTGGAAATAAATATTTTAGCAAAGTAATCATTTGTAAAGCTAACTAAAGATTAAAACGATATGAGAAGTAGTCTAAATATATATAGATAAAAGCATAAATGTCAAAAACGTATATATCAATATACTGAAGTTAATACAAAATTCGATTCGGAATTTACAATGCTTTCATTTGAATGACTGAAAATTTAAAGTAGCATAACATTAAGTAACATTAAAGTAGCATAAACAAAATTAATATGGTTAGCTAAAAAAATGAAATTATATATTGCCAAGCAATGAAAAAGGATTTTATTAAACTGGTTGAAAGTTGTTTTCAGAGCAGAATAGTTTTTTTAAACATTTAGACATACAGTTTTAAAATTGGCATCGATGAATGCATAGATCGTGGATGTATGAATCAAGCAGTTATTTCTTATCTAGTTCTGATCTATAAAAGAAGAGCAGGAATAGCTTTCACAATGACACATTGTTGACATTACATTTAATATATGCATCTCTTTCAATTAATATTTAATTCATCTATTTCAATCATTTACAAAAATACAGATGGCAGCACATATCTCATTCTTCATCTTTGATTATGTAATTTCTTAAATTAGCATTTAGTTTATATTTTCTGAGTGTAAGTGAAATATGGCATTGTTTTTTTAAACTTTATTTTTTATAAGTTTACAATTAGTTAGTGCATTAAGTAGTAAAATTTGGGAAATTAAGTGCATTTACTAATTGCAAATTTTCTGCAAAATATTGACTGTATTCACGTTATTGATTATGTATGAAATGCGATTTATGCAAGCAAAAATGCGAAAGCAAAATAAAAATTGGACGTTTCTTGAATTGCGCCATTTGGGCCTTATAACTTTATGCTTTCTGCAAAACACGATGATTTCATTTAGAGAGTCATCGAGACCGAGTAATGATGAGTCATGAAGAATGAAGCTTAAACTTTTTTTCCCCCACATTAAGACTTACTGGGACTGGATGTAAATTTCAAGCAACTAACTTGCCATCTTCGTACTCGTAACTCCGTCTTTCCTCAGCTGATTAAATAAGAATATAAGTGATTTTTATCTTTGAAAGTGAAAACATGCAATTCATGTAGAATTTCTTCAAATTGTTTTGAACAGTTTTATAGAATCCTTGTACATATAGAAGCGCCTGTATCCGGAATTTATATTCAAAAGCTTAAGAAAGAAATGCTAAGCTCTTTTATTCCAATATTAAGGAAATAGTTTTAGTCAAAAAGGAGACATTTTCCTTTACAAAAATTATAAATCAAAGCATGTTTACTTTCTCATTAAAAGTATGCACACAAAAAAGTGTAATCGTCAAAAAAAAAAAAAAAAAAAAAAAAAAAAAAAAAAAAAACTTGGGAAGCTTATCAAATTTCGACGTTTCAGAACTTCCTGAATCCGAAAAACACTTTTTTGGAATAATGTCTGCATGCTTCCTGTGTCTAAAGACTTTTTTTTTAAATTCATGATATCACAACGCTTTGAGTGAAATGAATGAAGCTTGATATATAGTATTTCTAACACATTTGCAGGTTTCTATAAAATTTTAACTGTCCGACTGGTAAAATACAAGTGAACACGATAATTATAAAATGAGAAGAGCTAGATGTATGAAATTTAGTGCAAAGGTTTAACATTTAAAATGTAGATACTTCAGAATTTTGAATCAAGTCTGTGAAAGGGTTGACAGGCTTTCGATCGATACTTTTGCATGCATGTAAACACAACAAATCATAAACGCAGTGACTTAAATCAATGAAATGTGCCATGTGATCTTATGGCTATAGTTATAGAACCATGTCAAAATTTGGTTTCAATTGTTCAGAAAAATGTAACAAAAATAAATTCGATTTTCAGATAATTGTGTATTTACCGCATGAAAGAGATTTATGTTAAAAATTCACCACTAATCACATAATATTTATGCAAAAAAATGTTAGATTCACACCGAAAAATCAATATTACGTAACTGTTACCAAAGATATGCAAGGCATTCGTGTCCATACCAAAGGTACGCCAATTCATGCGTATTTGTATTTTTCGTATTTTAATCATTAAAAAATATGAACTCAAGATTTTGACATATCTCCACATTTTCAAAACTTTCTGCGCACAAAAATCACATTTTCAAATATGTATCTACGTTCGTTAATAGTATAACTTGGAAACAGTATACCAACACTAGAATAGAACTTAGAAATACTACACTGGTGTGCAAAACTTAAGCAACAATGCAAATTTTAAGCAGATAGCCATGAAATTGCAGAAAAGGAGTTCTTGCGATCAGCACAATGAACACGTAATTCAAGAGAAAGGTCATGCGTATGCAAATATCAGGAACAAAACGTCACAGGCGACGTGAGCGTACGTAAAACACGTGCGGAAGGCGCGCGCAGCTCAACACTACAATAAAAGGAAGAACGGAGACGCAATTAAAGACATTCGCTGCCAGTGCACGTGAGTTAATTCGTGAAATATGGCTAGCAGAAATCACCTGGACGATTTCACACGTGGAAGAATGATCGGAAAGCTGGAGGAGGGCCGAAGTGTGACCAGCGTAGCTGAAGAGTTCGGAATCAACAAAAGTGTCGTTTCGCGCGCTTGGAAAGCCTTCCAAACCACAGGTACAGCTGTGAGAAAGGTTGGTGGTGGCCACCCCAGGAAAACAACTGCAGTGGATGACCCATATATCGTCCTGGCAGGCGAAAAGAACCCAAAACCAGTCAGCAAGCGCCATTGCTCAGCAACTGTGTGCAGCAACGGGGCGACAAGTGTCGCGTTTTACTGTGTCCAGACGCCTTCACAAAGGTGGCCTATTCGCCCGCCGTCCTGAACGTTGCATCCCTTTGACAGTTTCCCACCGGTGGCACCGTTTAGAGTGGTGCAGGGAGCACAAAAACTGGACATCTCGTCAATGGAGTCGTGTCCTTTTTACAGATGAGAGTCGTTTTAGTGCCACAAGCGATTCCCAACGCCAGTTGATTTGGAGAGAGGTCGGGACACGGTTTCATCCCAGTAACATCACGGAAAGAGACCGTTTCGGTGGTCCTGGAGTTGTTGTCTGGAGAGGCATTATGATAAACGGGCGGACTGAGCTCCACGTTTTCGACAGAGGTTCTGTAACTGGAGATCGCTATTGTCAGGAGGTCATCCTTCCCCATGTGCGTCTGTTCCGAGGTGCCATTGGATCAGACTTCGTTTTTATGGATGACAATGCACGGCCACACAGGACTCATGCTGTTGAGGAGCTCCTGGAAAGTGAAGATATCACTCGAATGGATTGGCCGGCGTGCTCCCCTGATGTGAATCAGATAGAACATGTGTGGGATGCTTTGGGGATGCCTTGCGGCAATATTACATCCTCCTGGGAACACCCGACAACTTAAACCGATGCTGATTGAGGAATGGGCACTCTTACTTCAAGAACTGTTGGACATTCTGGTGCTGAGTATGGGGAGACGGTGGGAAGCAACTATTGCAGTAAGGGGAGGGCATATCCCATACTAAGGAACATCTGCTTACTGCTCTTCCTCTTGGACAGACAATCATGTGTAACGATACTATGAGTTCAATAAAGCCTTTTTTTGTTTGATTCCATAATGTATGCATTGTATTCATTTCTGCACAACTATGCTTTCGTCATTCTTTCAGAACAAAATGCTGTATCTCATTTCTGAATTTCATGTCCCTCAGATGTGAAGTTATGGCAAAAAACATACATGTTGCTTACGTTTTGCACACCAGTGTATGATGTATATATATTTTACATCAAATTTGTAGAAGGATACCAAATTTTGAACGAAATCCATTTAGGGGAAGTCTGTCTGTACGATTGTCCGATTGCAAGCGAATACCAGAACTACAAAATGTAAAATGCTAAAGAGATAAACTTTGATATGCAGGTAATAATTAATCACATGGTATATATTACACAGGTTGAGTACAAATGATGGCTGTAGCTGGTTGTATGTGTTTAATCCAAGGAAAGACGCTTTCTTGTCTTTTTCTTATTCATTTTCGCACGCACACACACATAACATCACACATGGACGATGATCACTCATATATAAGGAAACATATAATATATACATTTAAAAGCAGAAATTGCTGCTAACAAAGAGCGAACGAATAACTTATTCTTTTTGCAGCTAACAAAAGAGCGAGCGGTGCCTGCTTGCACCAGTTTCACAGCAACTCTCAGGTTGAAGTGTTTACTACAAAAATCTCTAATGCGCTTCCCTCACATTCCATATATACAAATGGTCCAGAGCATATTGCGCCATCTATGTTTAGCATTAAATTTTACTGTATGAATAAGTATGCAAGGTATAAAAAATGCAAATAAAATAATTAAATGAAAAATAAAAATTACAAATAATGAAATTACATAAACAATGGCGCTGATTTTAAAAAAATCATACTTTCGAAACTACTGCACATATTACAATAAGTGATACATGAAGTTAATGAGAAATATACCAAGTTTTTTTTTTCAGTTACAAATGTTTGATGTGTCACCTTCTTGTTACACAGCATACGTCCAATTTGAAATCCATTTCGTTCCAGAAATTTTGTCCCATCACTGTTTCAATGATTCTAATGCTGCACAAAAGCATTCTTTAAGATCTGGCAATGTTTTCGGCATTAGTGATATAAAAAAATATCTTGTCTCAATGGTTTATTTTTGTGGGGTCATATCAAACATAAAAGACAAAACGAAATGCTATAAAATGTTTGGAACAAACCGGATTACAAATTGAACGTATTCTGTGTA
The DNA here is from genome assembly GCA_026543865.1 of Argiope aurantia. Lineage (NCBI taxonomy): Eukaryota > Metazoa > Arthropoda > Arachnida > Araneae > Araneidae > Argiope > Argiope aurantia. The sequence continues at coordinate 11,442 of JAPMOR010070564.1, forward strand.
ACAAGAGGGTCATACATCGAACATTTGTAACTAAAAAAAACTTGATATATTTCTCTTTAAATTTATTTATCACTTATTGTGATATGTGCAGTAGTTCTGAAAATAGGATTTTTTAAAAATAGGATCCATCATTTGTACTCACCCTGTATTTCATTCACTTAAGACCTTTTATTTTTGAGCCCAAGACAATCGCATATGCACAAATAAATAAGCATACAACGAAATAATGGATTTAGTTCAAATTTACACACACTAACAGTTTTGTTGATGAAGCCTCTTGCTAACTTTCCTTTATTTCCTTTGTTATATCATTTATTAATTAACACATATACAATAGCGGGCAAAAAGATTTCCCATTAATGAATCATGTCCAAAATGTAATATATATTTAATTAAGCTAATTACTTAATTAAATTTCCATTTTTATACCTGCATTATTTGTCTTCTCTGTCTGACTTATTGCTTTTTTTCCATCTGTCTGACTTATTGCTGATTTTTTTTCCTGTTATCTTGCTCATAGACAAATAAACAATTATAATTTGTTTTTTTGCTTGAAATGTGAGATTCCTTCAACTAGAGTTTTGCAATTGGGTTCAACTTCACATAGAATCAAATTCTTTATTTCTCAGAAATATAATTTGGACAAACAAATGTCGCTTTAATTGAGAAGAAAACATCAATTTTCTAAACGATCTTGTAATGTTTCCACTTTTTCCTCGCATGGTAATTGACAGATGTAACGTCTCCCGTTACCCAGGCCAGATGTAATGTTATCCGTTTTTCCACGCATAGTTAAGTGCGTACTGACCTCCAGATGTGAATTCTTCTCTAGAAGAGGCATTACGTCTGATCAACCGTTACTATCCAGTTGTGGAAACACAGTTGTCTGCCCCCCTCTTTTCAAATAAATCAATCATGTCTTCAAAAGAGAGAATTGTTAAAACATCCAATTGCTAAACATTTTCCCCTTGTGAAGAGACTCCTCAATTCATCAAGAAATAATCAATTACCAGCATATCCAGGTGCACTTCATCTGGTATTAGCTGTGGCCGGTCACAACGAGAACTCCATAACAGATACTTCCTCGATCGAGTGGAGGCCATTGAGGAAGTGTTGCTGAGTAGCTATTTGGTGATAATCAACTCAAGTTCACTAGCGGGAGAACCGGAGGCGGATATGTGATGGAAACCAAATGCGGTATTTTTGTTAGCTTGTTTTCTAAGAGGAGGAGAGAAAGTTTTCGAATTATAATTCGGAGAGTCGTCGGTGTGCGGAGAAGTTGTTCTTGATTTTTTTGAGAAGCTCCGTGTGATTCGGGTTTCTGTGTTGGGGCCGTGCAATAAAGATCGATGGAATTCTGGAGCAGCACTGGAGTAGTCGTTTTGAGATGACAACCTGTTGGTTTTTTTTTGTGACTTATTGTTTGATTTGATCCAGGAACTATTTCATGATTAACCTGTTATTTGATTCTTGTAAATAATATTATCATAGATGAGAAAAAGTCGTTTTTTTTTGTAAATATATAAGGCTGTAAATAAAAATTTATTTTGTTACGCAACTCTCTTATTCGATCGGTCTTGATCAAGATATTACAATCCCTTTCAAGCCATGAAGTCCATTCTTAATATAAGAGGTTTGTCATTGCTGGTATTTCCTATTAATGTGAACTATGGACAGTTTCAGAAATTTCCTCTTTTATACAGCAAGCAATATGCATAACTATAATTGCTATTTTCAAATATTATTAAGTCGCTTTCATTCTTTTACATATAACCAACTTCTGTAGATGAGGTGGATTTTTGTCGATGAATTCAAGAATCTTGTGTTAAAATGATAAGTTTTAAAACGAATCGCATGCACACTTATGTGATGTTAAAATAACGCAATTTTGTATAGGTATCATAGGTGTTCATTATGAACATGTTTTAGAAAATACAATGAATTTATTATTTAATTTTTTAAAAATTTTTTATTAATTCATAAGTGCATGGTTATTTTATAATTTCATCATTTTCCTAATTTGTAGTAATATGCGTATCATCCTTGTATATATAACGAGGGACTCTCGCAATCATCAGCCTCAATTTTAAAAAAGTGGTCTAAGTCAATAAGCGTTCATTTTAATATCTCAGAAAATTTCTCAGACGAATAATTAAAATTGATGTGGTGATATATGAATGTAAAAAAAAAAAATTACTAAGCGGCAATATTTTTACTGTGGGGTTCGTATAAAAAAGCAATTTTTTAAACTCTTCTTTTTTTCTCAACCTCTACAGAAATGAAATTGTTTGGATACAACTGCCTGTCTTATTTAATGGATCTTTGTAACTGGAAATATCTGCATCTATAATCGTAATATTTAAGAAAATAAGTAAATAGTGTTCCATTTTTTGGGACAATCTATATATTATCAATGAAACTCTAAAGAAAAAAAAGTGGAACATTTTAAACAGCAAAAAGAAAAGCTTTTTTTTTTCAGCAATGAAATAAAAACCACTAAAACATACTCATTTGATTTCAGATTTACATCGGTTATTTTATATTTATAAAGGAAAATTGACTTCATTGTGATTTAAAACTTTCTTATTTTCCGGAAGGTTATACTTTGTTGCATTGTCAATGAATTTTTTTCCTAAATATTATTTTAAAAAATATATGTTTTTATTCCGCATTATTTAAATGATTATAAAAGCCATTTTTATTTCAAATTTTGATAAATCATTAAAAGAAGACAAGATTGGATTGTAATATGAATTTATTAATCAACGCTTTCTGTAAATATAGTTGCTTTGCTTCTTTATCGTTGTGAAGATTCAGGAAGTTGTCATAATGATTAACCAGATTTGGTGTGAAATAGGCCTTAAGGTTTTCTTTGTAGTTCCTCATTAGTCTAGAAGCTTTGGTTTCTAAACCAACCAGTTTTTCATTTTAGAGGAGAAATGGAAACACTCTGCTTTGAGTTACATTCTCAATGATTGGAAACAAGGAAATAATAAAATATCTTTTACATATTACATTACATGCATATTGTATGATTAAAAGCATATTGAAAATCATTGTCATGAGATCATCAGATAGCATATCAAAATTCTGATTTTGGAAAGTGAATATTTAGACGTTTCCCCCATAGCTTCCTTTTAAATATAAATTTAAGAAAGTTCCTCACAATTGAGTAGTTAAAGAGAATTAGTGCTCATGAACATCACGATCGTCAGCGATCTTTTAAAACAGGTGCAGTGATATGAAAAAGGTCTAAACTTTCATGGTTACTATGTTTAAAACTAGAAATTTGGAAATACACCCATTTTGATCTCTACTCTTGTCTTTTTATATGATACACTAGATCTTGAATATCATTCTTGTATTTCAATGGAAACAGTATCAACATTTATTATAGAATTTAAGGTCTATTGATAATCAATTTCGTTTCCTTATTCAGTTTTTGCTTCAGAAATGTCTCTCTTTTTTATCTACAACGAAAATTTCAGACTATTGTTCATTTTAAATAATCCAGATTTTAATTGTTTTTTATTTATCATGGATTTGTCAGTCCTCTAAATTTGATTTATATCATCATTATTTATATATCATTATTTTTTATCATTTTAGCATTTTTCAAACAATATTACTTCGATATATATATATATATAT
>JAPMOR010070564.1:15192-43315 GCA_026543865.1 Argiope aurantia
TACCCCACTTGGCATCGTTATCTTAAAATAGAGATATTTTTAGAATTAAAAGGCATTATCCTAATAATAGATTTAAAGAACGAAATATATTTTCATCGGAATCGTCATTAAATTTCCGAATTTAGTCATAAATTCGAGACATCCTTGAGTAAATTTTGCACTTCATATTAATAAATAATAATTTAACTTCCAACCGTTATAATTCTACTTTAAACAGTGTAATGAAGAAAAAAAATCATTGAAATATTATCCAATCAGTCCAAAAGTGTATTTTTAATTCAACATCAAATACATCTATTTCTTCATACCTTTCTGCTATCCAAAACAAATAAATCATCCCATTTACATTGTGGGTAGTTGGAAAAAAGTTATGACTAAAAAAAAAGTCCCCTTGTTCTTACTCCATTTTTAACATATATTTTTTTTCGTTTGCAAAATTTCTGTTTTCATCGTAGAACCACGAACCTACCATTTTTTATCCATCACCGCCCTTCTACTCCCGCTCCTACCCCCAACGCTCATCTCTTTTTGCTCATAAAATTTTAATGCGGCGAAAACGGTTCTGGCGAAGGTTTTTATGCCTCGCTATAAAACAAGCCGTCCGTAGCCGCAAGCGACTCGCGGGATAAACACTCCCGCGATTGCAGCGCACCCTGTGATCCACCACCCCTTTCTCTCACTCCTGTTTTCCAGGATTTCCCGGAGAACTCCCGCTTTTCATTTCCAGAAGAGATTCAGGAGTGCTAGGACATGAGACGTGTGTTTCTCCCGATCTAAATCACAGAGCAGCGTTTGCTGTTGCGACCAAAGAAACACGTGCGTTTTTTAGTCGCCATCGTGGTGAAGACAGGTTGACAGGTGTTCTGCTGGCTTTAATTGCACATTGTTAGGATATATTTATGTCGATAAATATTTAATATTTATACTTTTTTGGCGCTTGACTGATTAAAAAGTGGAAATTTGGATTCTTGACGTTAAAAAGTGTAATTGTTGATGTTTTAACTTTTAGAGCCGAATGACAGCTGAAATATATATATAATCTTGAATTATTCATCTTGCATCTTGATTAATGCTGTTGATAAATTTTAAAATCTGTGTCGTTCAAGTCTAATAGATATTTACGAATTTATCGATGTGAATTTATTGTTGACAACTGAGCATTTTGCTTTGTGTACATTTCAAGAATGACTACATAGCAATGTGGTGAAATAAAATTACAAAGTGTTTACAAACTGTTATACCTCCCGAAATTTATAATATACTTAAGATAACAATATATTGCATCCAATTCTTCGACAAAATAGCTGATAAATACGTGTTAATAGATATATAATAGCTTGTGATCAAAATGACTGGAGAAAACTTATTCGTTGTTGCTGAGAACTAAGGATTTTATAAACTACAGGGTACATTATTATCTGTTACTGAAGTGTTAGTTTGGCGATATACAATACTGCACATGGCTTCCAAAGGACTACGGGTGTATGCTGTGCCAATTTTTGCATTCTGGATTTTTAGCGGTAAGTGAAAGAATATTTCAGCTTTTTTCAAACTTGTCAATCTCAAGTAATGAGCCCCCAAAATAAAATGAGCATTTATGTAAAATGAAAATTTGAATTTATTATTGATAGAAACATATATTTATTTACACAAGTGTGGATTAGAAATAGAATATTATACAATGTTTGTTTTCTTCCCTAAAATCTAGCACTTAAACTGAGTAAAAATCTTTTTCAACTTGAAAAAGCGTTTATATTTATAGCTGTCCCAACTAATTAATCAATGCTCAAGTAATTTTGAACATTGATTAAATATTTTCCTACCATGCGTAAAGACAAAAGCAAAGTTTTACACTGATTTGAGACATTTTATAATGTTTATATGCAAAAAAAAATGTGTTTGGAAAATCCCTGAAATTTCATATCAAACTAAATCAAAGTTTTCCGCTTTTCCAAGTAATTAAGTGTTGTCTTATATTTATAGGAAATAAAACTGAAAGCTATTGACTTTGAATTCCTTGCAAATTTTCAAAAATAAAATACGTCAGTTAGCATATAAAAAATATTATTGCAACGTTTTATGCAGCATTTTGTAAATTGTAATAAATTATTTTAAATGCATTTAAATTTTTATTCTCATAGCCAATAAATCCATTTGCTTCTATATTTTGTATTTTCTTTTGTTTCATAAATTTTCTCTGCGTAGCTTTCATTTAAAATAAAGGATTCTTACAAAATATTAATAATTAGTTAATGGCACAAAAACTGTTCTTTCTGTTTCTCACATGTTTTAATATTTCATTCTTCAGTGCAGACACTAATATATATTCATATTTTCATTAAATAAAAATGCATGGAAACAAAAAGCAATAAACAACAAAAGTATTAACCTCTTTCCTTGGGCATGAGTCAAATTATAAATTTTATAAATGTGATTATATTTTCAATACAGTTTCTTAAAACTCTTTGGAAAATCGAATGCTTGTGGGGCAAAAGCCCAGTTTAACATTTATGGTTCGCTACCATGTGTTATAGAATTTTAAAATTGGAGAGTTTTGAATAATAAACCAAATTTTATTCTCAGAACACAAGACACATCTGTCATCTTATTCACATACACGTGTTTCAGCTCAATTAGAGCTTTCCGAATATTATTTTTCTAATTCAGACTATGCGATCCATTAAGGGATTCCAAGCTCATTGAATTGAATTCTCTAGATAATATATTTTGATGCTTTAACTATTACGTATAAACAAGATAATAACGATATTTCTCTTTACTTGTATACAATGATTAGCAAAGAATTGAGCTTTCTTATCGTCAATTCAATATGATATAAATTTATTTAAATTTAGTTAATTGCTACATTAATTTCAAAATATTATTTTGTTGAGCAGTTTATTTGTTACTATCATGACTAAAACCAATGTATATTTATATAAGCTTACAAATTTAGGAAACTTCATACACACAAAAAATTTTATCTTACAAAGTACAATCATATTCGTAAAACCATAAAACTTAAAGATGACATAGAAATTTTTCAATGTTATATTTATAACATCGAAACATTAATAAACACAATTAATAAAATGCAGGAATATTTAAATAGAAAAATTTCCAATTTTTTCGGCAAATGAATTTCCAGATGAATCGGCAGTTTGAAGGACCTCAAAGATAACACGCGAATAGGAAAGTGCATAAAAATTCTGTTATATAGACGCTCATTTTTAATTATAAAAGAATGGAATAAACCAATGATGCAATGAATTCGTTGATTAAAAATTAATAAATTAAAAAATAGAATCTCTCCCCCATTTTATAGATTTTTTTTTCCTTTCCTATAAATTGATGATTTGGAATAGTTTCGTCAGAAATACAAAATTCGCTTTATAAAAATATGTTTGATATTTATGCAATAATTACAAGACAAGCATCTCATGCATTTTCTTTTAAACTTTTTGGGAAAAAATATTTACTTTAATCAATGCTACATTACAATTTATGAATTTTATGTATAAAATATTCAGTTGTATAACGAGTTTCAAATATCAAAGTTGTATCCACACGTTTTCAACAATTCTAACAGAATATAAATCAGGTTTTTAAGTTAAATTATTTTTTTTTAATTATTCTATTTTAGTTCTTGCTCTTAACTCTCATTTTGCATGAAAATGAATGTTTCTTATTTCAAGGAAAAGGTTGATTATCTTAAAAGTAATATTATCAATAGCTTCAAATCCGCTTCCACAACTTCTTACAGCCATTGGTCTGTTTATGTTTCTACTGAACATTGGTCTTATTAGTTCAAACTACAAAAACTAATTAATGATTTGATGATTTTGCAGAAGCGTGTGTCAAAAATAACGGCTCATATCAATTTCTTTTTATTTCGTTTTCAAAAAAAATTAATAACTGAAATAAATTAAATTTTTATATTTAATAATAGTTTGAAAATCTTATAATGAATTTTTCTGTTAATTATTATTCTAGTTGATTGATGTGCAAGTATAACGATGGTGTTTCTTCTTTAAATATTGACGATGAAAAATTTTTTAAAATTTTTTCCAGTGCTTCCATTTTTCCTTATTTTTATTATTTATTAATTATGCATAAAATTTGAAAGTAAATGTAAATATACTCTGAAAATTCATTAGATTATTTAAAATAAGTTTTCAGAATCCACTTGGTCTCCCATTCTCCGCAATTGCTCAAATATATATCATCGGATGTTGAAATTTCTTTTCCCGTTTTTCGAAGATGAAAGTTTCTTATAAATAATCCAAGATTAAGCTTTTCATTCAGTCACATACCTCATATACGTACAAGAAAAAGTAGGAAACTTCTTTTTGACTAATTTAAAATGTAATCATTATTTATTATTTTACTAGTTAAAATTATGCAATTACACGACTTTACCCCAATTATTTGAGTTGGTGTATTTTATTCTAAAATTTAAAAAAAAATTATAGTAGAAAGAGTAAAAAAAAAAAAGCCTGTTTCTTTTCAGATTTGATCTTCAAAGTTTTGTATGCCTCTTCATTTTTGTAATATTAAATATCTACATTTTTACATTTTTAGATATATTGATTTCATACCATTTACAGCATTTCTTGACAACAAAATAAAAAATATATTTCTCGGAATCTGAACCTTCTAATTTTTATAATCATTACCTTATTTATTTACTAAAGGAAAGTTTTAATATTCTATAAAATTTTAAAGCACATTTTAATCTAATTAATTTTTCGACTTCTTCTACTCATGTATTATATAATATTTACGGGAAGTTTCTTTATTTACGATTATGGAAATGGAGAGCAACGATTTTAAATCAACTTTTTCATAAATGTTGATATTTATTAAAAAAATTATCGTTTTTATGAGTAAAGAAATTGATAATTTTTGTATATCAAAACTATTATTAATAAAATTTGAATTAAATCCATCAAACAGCTGATCGTCTATTAATTTGTATTTTTGTGTGCAAGTAAATGCAATAACTAAAAATGCAATGACTTAAATCAAAGAATGTCTGATGCTGGTGCTTATCCCCCTTGGATTGAGAACCAATTCAAACAGGCCCAAGGGATTGGAGAAAGAGAGGTGTAGTAGCTTCTGAGGGTAAAGACCCCTGAACACCCGAAGGCAGAAGTCTGACTTAGCAAGAGGGCTCTTTCACACAATTCACAGATAGAACATAGGGTAAAGAACAACCATGCCCGAAGCAGGACTCTAACACGGAACATCCAGATAGTAGAAAAGACGCACTTCCCTTAGGCCAGGACGCCGGCAAGAATAGCTTGTGACTGCAATAGTAAATTCGTTTCAATTTTGACGAATCAACATTTGATCGATAAAAAGGAATCCAAAATAAATATTCTCGCAATAAATTCAGTAAAATTGTCAGATTCATGCCAAAGATCTATATTTCGTAAATATCGTTCACCAATGCCAGGCTGTTGTTTCGTGAATTTTCAAGAAGTCTATAATTTTATGTGGAAGAAAAGGGATAGGAAATTTTGAGAAGAGTATGGAAGAAAGTTTCGAAGAGTTCACTCCCACTGATTTAAATAGCAACAAGTATCGTTAGTACAAGTACTAGTATGAAAACACTATTTTAAAATAATTTTTGGAGTCTACTTAAATTAATGGAATTTGTCTTAAAAATATATTAGCAAACAGAAAAATGCCTCAGAGATTTAGCAAAAAAATTAAAAGTAAAGATGGCGGATAAAATGAATAAAAATAATTTTCCAAATTACCGCAGCGATGACATCGGTCATTTACATCGATTTAAGAACAAATAATGTTAAAATTGACATTATATAAAGAAGGTTTCCTATAAATGACTTGATAGCCGCTATGAAGATGCAGAAGTTGTGAAAAAAAAGATGAATATTAGTAGAAACATCAATTTTCATAAAGATTGCAATGAGAATCAATAACTAATTAAGATCACTTAAAAACTCATTAACGTTTTAAATTCTTAATTTTTTTTCAATCACCTAATTAGATAGTAAGCTCTATTTTGAGGTAATTTGTCATTGTTTTTATGTTGAAAAATTCCAAAGAGTCACCAGAAACGGATAACTGTTCCACTGTACTTTTATTTTCAGCCAAAAAAAGTATACTGAAACAATTTTAAACTAAAAAATTCCAATGGTTGCCTAGTTCAAATAAATTAAATAATTTATGAACATAATTCTTCAGTTTAAAATTTGTAATTTATGCATATTTAATTCTTTTAGTGTAATTGATTAAAAATACTCTATACTGTAATCAATTAAAAATACATTAATGCTAATACTCTATCAACTCTAGGAGGGCCGCGATGGCCTGGTGGTACGATCTCGGCTTCGGAACCGGAAGGTTTCAGGTTCGAGATCCGATTCCACCGAAGAACCGTCGTGTAAGGGGGTCAGTTGCACGTTAAATCCGTCCTGACCAAACGTCCTCCCGCTGGTGTGGTGTGGTGTGGAGAGGGGTATGCCAGATCAGGTGTCGTCCTCGTCATCTGACCACGGTTCAAAATTACGAGATCCATCCCAAAATAGCCCAAGTGTTGCTTTAAATGGGACGTTAATATAACTAAACCAAAACTTAAACTCTCAGCTCTAGACAGCTTCCGATTTCAAAACCTTTCATAGACTTCACTTGTGCGACGATAATACATTAGAGACCTAATAAGCGTGGAAAAAAATCATTAAGAAATATGGATGAAATCTAGTTTTATTTAATGTTTTTGATTTAACATGAATATTAACAGTGATACTAAAAGTAAATTTGTTTTCTAAAGCTAGCTAATTCTACGAAATTTCAGGAATTTCAAAATATATTTATCATTTTAAGAAATGATTGATCAGCTCAAAGAAATCTTTATAATTTTTAGCAGAAATTCTTTCAGTCGTGTAAAAAATATTTAAAAGTGTCGCTATTCATGAGACAGCTCAAGTCGATACGAAATTCTTGAAGCAAAAGTTGATTCCGCAAGAAATGAAAAACTTCACTTTCAACTAGATGATTAAACATTTTTTCTTTACTTAAATAGAACTCAATCTAAGGTTTTGATGCGCTAAATGGATCCATTTCACTAGAATAAAAGGAAAGAAATTAGAAATTATAGCTTGTAGATATTGCAGTTTTGATCAAGTTAGAAAATAAGTTTATTTTTCATGTGCTTGGGAGACAGTTTATTCCTTGAATCTAGTAAAATTCTGACATAATGCAATTATCTTCAACCTTATTTTCAGCTCACATTATTTATGCATTAAATTATCTGCAATCTAATGTTATATTGGAAATCATTTTTTATTTTGAAACACTGCATATTTTAATGCATTAAACATGAATATGTAAATGAGTATAATCCACTTAGATTTTTATTATTAATAATAAATAATGGAAGATAAAGTAGCCGCTTTGAGAAATTATGATGGCTTGGATTTATTTTTTCAGTCAAACGCAATTTATAAGTTTTCTTCATCTTGTAACTAAAAGTTAAAGAAGAAAAATACAATTTATGCATGTTTCTGTGAATGATATCACTGATATCTTGTGCTAAAACCATGAAAGGAGAAAAATTCGATTTACATTTTGCAAAGAAAATAGTATTTGTTGAAATGTCGTGACACTAAATGTTTCTAGTTTTTGTTTTAATTGAAGTTGATAGTATTTATTTACAACTCTTATATCATTTACTGTAAAATAATAATGTATAAACAATTCCTTTTTATAGTTTTCAAATTAAAATATCAGTATAAAGAGTCTTCAAAGAGCAGAAAAATAGCTAGAAAAGCTAAAGGTAGCTGTCAAGTCTTGATGCCAAGAATTTTAAATCGTGAGAAAACGAATGTCACCAAATTGAATTGCAAAGGAAGAAAAGAGGAACAGTTCATATAATAAACGTAGTTAAAACATAGACGAAAAATAATTCAATCACAATATTTCTTCTTTTAATTTTAATTTTATTATTGCAGATTTCAAAATATTTTCAGTTTCAGTTCAAAATATTTTGGCTCTATCTTACCAGTTTTTAATCGTTTGCAGATGACACATAGATCAATACTTGTCTCTGAAATTCTACGTCACATCAATGGAGTCAAGGCAATTGACCTCGTAGGGGTAAACCAATTCTGCCAACAAGACAATTACTAAAATAATCTGGTATTCAGTAAATACCCCCTCCCCCCCACACACCTTTTCGCAAAACGCGAGTCTTTCTAGCCTATACCAGTGGTCGGCAAACCGTTGCTTGCGAGCCAAATGTGGAGCTTTGACTCCTTGAATGTGATTCTTCCATAAAATAGCATATGTCGTGTATCAAGTTAAAATTGCCATTGTGGCTATTCTAGTAAGATTTTTACTTACGCATTGATATGAGCTGAAACAATGGTAGCAACTCGCTAAACTGTTGGTAATTAGCTTTATTATCTAACGAAGTTGTAGACAACTGACCTATATAATCGCAATCTTAAGGTATATTAACTTCAAAAAGTAAGTTGAAAAGAGATTGAATTAGATAACTAAAACAGTGATAAATTACCAAATATATTTGTTCCATTTATATTGTTTCCATATTACTTTTGAACAATTGTTGAACAAAGAAATTGAATGAACAAGAACACAATTTCTCAATATCGCTCAGCGCTTTTTAGATACATGTATTCCTGCAATTCAATCATTTGTGTAATACCTAAAAGAGGGGTACTTTTTCACAGTCAACCATTGTTTCATGGTAGCATTTTAATGATCAAAAACTGATGCACCACGCCTTGTATATTCCACATTGCGGTTTCACATTAGGCTGCCCGTTTTGGAATTTCTTGATTTACACATTTATCCATGGTTGAGCATTGCCTTTGTATTGCATGGAGTATCCATAATCAATACCTGTTTCTGACATACCTTCTGGACAGAAGAAATAAGCAACTTTTATCTATTCCTTTTACTTAATTCTGATATAAATTCAGTTATATTAACCCTTTAGTAAAAATCAAATTCTATTATCATGACCACACTTTTGCAAAATCTATGTGTTCAGCAACCAAACTACTGCATAAAACTATATCTCCCGAAAAAGTATGAATAATTTTTATATTTTATTACATATATATTAAGAAATTTTAAAAGAGGCCATTTTTAATTGAAAATATTTGGATTTCAAGCTTACGAAGTGGCGACATTCCAATCTTCTGACTTTCAACTTCTCAATCTTTCTTTTTTCAATACAAAGAGATTTCAAAGTTAAAGCTGATATAATTAGTCAAAAGATCAAAATGCATGACTGCCTATGGCGGGAATTTGTTTCGCGAGTCCTTGATTATCCTGTTTGGGATTTATAATTAATATTATAGCTACTTTTTATCTTAAAATCACGATTAAATCTTAAATTTAATAGTGAAAGTTAATTCTTTTACGCCATCAAACTGTGGGAACCTAAGAATTAAATTTCATAGCGTTCGTTGCAACCCACTGTCTGTATGTTTAAACTATTTGTGGTTGATGAAATCTCACGTGACACACTATCCAATATTACCTCATCCTACGTTATATGTTTTCAGTTTTATTCTCTTATAGTTGCGGATTTCCATCTAATTCTAAGACATAGGCAGGCCTTTCTGAAATCAGTTGAAATACATTTCACCACAATCCAAAACGATAAATGCAGATGAAAAAGTAACACCAAATTCTAGCAAAGGAATTTCCAATTTTATAAGGCCTTCTAAAAGCATATTTATTTTTTATGCCACTGACATGTAGAGGCATAAACAAGCTCATATAAGAAACAATCAAATACGAAGTTAACAAAGATTTACAATTGAGCATCAATTAGATTAGATTAATCAGATAAGCAACCCGTTTTGAAGCAACAGCACAAGAATCATTTTCGGCATCATATATAGAAGCCTAAAAAGTAATCATAAAGTCGACAGATTTGAAGATCTTTATACAATTGAACAGTTCTGGTGACAAATTATCTTAACAGATTTTTCCGACACTTCCGATTTATTCTATTGACGACAAATGGGCACATGTCCACTTGTGTGTTATATCCAGCATCATTTTCAGATGAATAATTTAGGGGTCCAAAGCGTTCACAAGCAAATAGAAAAATGTTAAATTAGATTTTTTTTTAACCAAGTGAGGCTTTAAATGTCTTCAAAAGTGAATTTTTCTGTGCTAATCTAATTTAATATATCCAATCAATGAAATGCACCATGTATTAAATGTTGATACAAATCACAATACTTAAATGTGGAGACAAATAATTAAATTATTATCATATAGCTTGTGATTAATTTACAATAATCTCATAATCAAATATTACAAACTCATAATCCAATCAGGTTTAACTTTTTAATGGCAAAATAGAAAGTATTTTTCAAGAATCAAGTAACGTAATTTATAGTCTTTTATCAATCCAGCAGATAATCCCATTAAATTGCCATTCACTTTGATTGCAAAATCAGAAGGATCCAAATGTATTTCGGAATGAATAATGCAGGAACAGTCAGGAATAAATGTAATTAACCACAGGATAAATAACCCAAAAGAGAAACAAAAAGAAAGTCTAAGAAGTTGGATCGAATAAGAAGTATTGGAAACTCCAGAGCATCTATCAAACTCCATCATTTGTCGCAGCTAAACGAAACTTCTGGAATACATATGATAAACTGAACAATTTTTCTTCTTTATCGATTATTTCTTCAATTAATTCACCACCAGAACTAATGTGGGGTATTTTTCAAACCCTCCGACACGGAATGTCAGATTAATAGTTGACAATTCTTTTTGTTCTGGACCATGAATTTATTTTTAGAAGGATATCATTTATAAAGCCCTTGTTAAACTCCTCAAATAAAATATTATACAATCATTAATTTATTGCAGGACATATGTAATTCATTAGGTTGCATTGAACTATCAACAAATAATTAATTATATAATAGTTTTAATAAGGCAGAATTCAGTTCTTTTATATGAATTTTGGAATTAGATATTTCTGCTTGATTTCTCAGGCTAACTTTTGAATTCGAAAACGCGCGAGAGCTATTTTGTATTTGCTTAGTAAATTTAAGCCATAATTAAAAGATCAAATTTCAGATGGGACATATATTACCTAAACGTCTATAGCAATTTAATAGATGAGATTTCTACGCAAAGGCATTTTGGGGAAGTACCATTTAATTTAAGCCATGCTCAAATGAATGCATCGATCTGAACTGACACAAAAACTATTTCAAAAAATTCCTCTCGGCAAGCTGGAAGGCAAAGGCCTTCCTATCTAAGTAAATATCAGGCTATATAAATTGTTGATGTTAGAAATAGTCAAAATTAGGGTTTGAAAATCCCTTTTCAGTTCTTATCTTCTATGATATTGCAGTTATCAAAAATCTTTAAATACAAAAATTGCTCGTCTTAATGAAGCGCTAATTTGTCTAATTGGATTTATTTTTCTATTTTCAATATTAAGAAAGTTATAGCGAAGTCATAATTTCAAACCTCCCAGCCTTTCTATCCCTTCCACTATTTTCCAAGCCAGTTAAAATACAAAAAAAAAAAAACCCCTCTAACTATCCTGTTCACAGGATAGCAAGAGCAAAGCGTTAAACGCATATACATATATAACCATTGCAATAGTCGTCATATAGGAATTTACATAATAAACATCAATAATCTGAACCTTACTTAAAAATGAGATTCCGTCACTGCACCTCTATACTCTAAGGTTCCGCATAACTTAAATATATGAAATCCAGAATACGGGCGTTTTCAGATATGCGTCGTAATTCTCACCCATATTCAGAAGAAGAAACGATTCTAAAACCATCATATCAATTTAAAAACGTCTCACTTTTGTAAAATCGAGTGCAAGATTTTCGAGTTTCTTATCCGAAGAAACTAAAGTATCTCTTTCTCTAAAGTGAAGTCCTTAAGAATTTCAAAAAACAAAACTATTAAATTAAAAAAGCTGCAAAAATGGAAATATTCTTTACATATCAACTATCATAATCTTGAAATCCATATAAATTTTTTAGATAACTTTTACAGAACACAAATCAATGAATGAAGAGACATATTCGCTTCAAAAACCTCTCAGATTCTTAAATGCTTAGATTTTTCTGGATAATTTCTTATTCATGAAATAAGCATAATTTCGTGTATTCAGAAACTTTCGCATACGCATTCCTTTATACAAATGGATCTACAATTGATTCATGCAAATGATACCTACAGTCGACTCACGTTGTTTCTAATACAAAATGAAGTTTTAATAAAGTTGTATGATCAAACAGAACTTTCTAAAGGACTTTGTCATATAAAAAAATCAACGTTGCTCGGAGCCTTAAATGTCACTTTGATAGACCAATAATTGCCTTTAAAGATTCTGTAGCTCTATTTCAACTAAACTTTTCAATATCTGCACACCTATTTGTTTGGAAAGAGATTTTGATCTTATTTTTTTTTCTTAAAAAGATTGTGAAACGCTCGATTTGATAATGGTAATTGAAGCCAACCATTTTTAGTAATTTGCTGCCTCTCAATTCAGCGGATACATCTTGTTACCTAATGACATGTAAACTTGCATATATGTTATAAAGTGTTCTTGGACTTCAGATGAAAAAGGTGGATGTAAGAAAACACGCTGATCGTATTTTCAATGGGATTTTTGCAATCAGACAAAATCTCCATCCACTTAATGTATAATCAACCTTTTAACCATAGTGCTAAAAAGAATTTTTTCCCCTTTATTTACTATTATTACTGATTAGTACTATTTATTCAACAATATTATCCAGATGAATATGTTTGTTCAAACGCTTTCAAATCATGTGTTCATATTTTCGTGCAATCATGCTTTCAAAAAGGCTTTATTGTGAAGAAAATGTTTAATAAAATTTCTTCCCCGCTTGTAAAATGTGGAAGCCATATCATAATTGATGAAAGGCAAAATGAAATAGCAGAGCATTTTTCGTATATTGATAAGGTTGAATATCCTAGCAAAGAATTGTTTCTTTGGTAAGGTTTTTTTTCTCAAGTAAAAAATGTTTACAAATGGCGAAGCTAATGAAGTAAATATACTGAAATGATCCCTGTCTTTCTTTACAAATGCAGCACATTTGTATTTCTCAGCAGTAGCAGTTGCAGTAATAACAATCAAGCACTCTGTACATTTTATAACTTGGTTACACAAAAAGCTAATTCAAATGTAGCATTAATCATAGTTATACGTGATAATTCATCCTTTGTTATAATTTATAAGTACGGAATTGTTTTAGGGCATTGTCACAAACAACGCAGTAAACATTGCATCTGGACAGTGTACCTCTTAGCAAGTACAAAACTTGGTACTTGGTAGTGTTTCTTGGCATTCCTCTAAAACGATAATAGTGACATCTTCATTAAAAATAATCAGTTAAAAAAATTTACCTTTCTTCGAAACTTACTAGATGTTGAAAGAATCCACCATCAATAATATAATATTTTAACTGTCGTTCTAGTATGTAAATTCGAATTTTTTTATCGTGTCACATTCGTTGAAGAATGACAATATAAAAAGTCACAATTCATACATAATTTTGCAAATTAGTAACACTTTTCCGAAAACAATCAGATAGAAAACAGCCTCGTGATTCATTGGATTTCACTTTAGATATAAAGACTGATGTTAATTTTTATTACTGTTCACTGCCTTAATTTAATGCAGTGATAAAAATTCTCGAACAAAAACTTCAAAATGGAGAGATAAATTTTCAAAATACATTATGATCATTGTAATATCAAATTTTGAAATTGTATATAATGTCATTGTTGTAATACATTTACTGCATGATGTTATATTATACTAGGAAAATGCTTATGACTCAGTTCGGAAATGTTAATAGATTTGAAATGAAATCTTTTTAGCAATATTTTTCATTTGATATGCTTATTTAAATAACGTTTCTCGTAATGACAATTGTAATAAATTACTATAAGGGCTTTTATACTTTCTAGAAATTCATTTATCGAAACCCAATAGATCAGGTTGAGGAAGAAATGTTTATTGCAATTTTAATAGTGATATTTATAGCTCCGTTAGATAGGTCATTTCATTTCCCTATAAATCGATATGTAAGAATTATTTATTCAACAGCGATTATTAGCTTTTCGTGATATCTGACGAGACGCCAAAAATGATCGGTCAAGCGGAAGAGGAAATTCGTGAGAAGTCGAAATCGGAATTACTAATTCGAACCACGAAAGGACTGACACTTCAAAGTATCCGAAAAGGAAGTGACGTAAGATTACTTCCTTGGTACTTTTCAATATTCTTGCAAACAATGTGGAATTACTGGAATTTCAGTAACTTTTGAAGTCAGACTTTTGAGAGGAACTTCAAGAATGGTTTATAACCATAATTTGGATTCGTCTGTGATATTTCTCTAATGAAAATTCAAAATTTATCATTATCTTTATTCATAAGTTAGTGATATTCTTTCTTAAGATGCAAGAATTTCTTTCTCGACAGTAACTGAATGAATGACAATGTTTTGATTTTTTTCTGGAGATTCAGAAATTTGAGGTCTAATTTCTGGATATATATATCATAACCAGTGATTTGGATTGATCTGTGAAAGTTAACTAAATAAAACGATTCAAAACTCTAATATATTTCTTGCATTTCCTTTATTTTTTGCTTCCTCGAAAGTAAACTCTGGCAATTTGTGACTGTGATTCAAAATCTGTCGATATAAAAGGAGAAAACAAATTATAAAGACATAGAAGAAAAACTAAGAATTCAAATTAGCTACTATAATATGAAATATAATACTGATTAATTATAGAGCGAAGAAAATGTCACTTTTAAAATTAATTATATATATTCAGTTGTCTGCGTCCTGGCCTAGGGGTAGCATGTCTTTCCCGTGGTCTGAGGATTTCGGGTTCGAATCCCGGTTACGGCATTGTTGTTCTTTACTCTGCGTTCTCTCCGTGAAGTGTATGAAAAAGCCTTCCTATAAGAAAGGGACGGGGACGGGCAAGCGAGTGTGTGAGTGCCATATGAGCTAAAGTCAGACTACTGCTCTAGTGTGTCAGGGGTCTTTACCCTCAGTAGCTACTGTATCCTTCTTTTCCCGATCTCTACAACTTGGTTGGAATTGATGTTCAATCCAAAGGGGATAAGAAACAACAACATATTTATTCATTTAACAAAAAAAAATTATATCATCTATTTAAATTCTATTGTTATTTGAAAGATGACAGTAGTCTGCTTAAAGTTACCAATCGGAAAGAGAAGGAGGATCTGAAATAAATATATTAAGTTAGATCAAATCTCATAACCTTACACGTATCGCAGATAATTTTACAAAAAAAAAGTACAAACTCCTTAACTAATTTTACTTTGAAACCCTTTCAATAAATAAAAATCGTATCTAAATGGATTGTTTTAATAATTATAAAATATCCAATGATACTTTTGTTAATATGCTTTAATGCGTTTCGCACTGTATTTGATAATTTTATTATTTAATAAGCTATAATTAGCTTTCAATTATTTAAGATAGCGTACTCAGTACACTTTCCGCAAGAATGACAGATTATTACTATTTCTTGCATTCATAAACTCCTATTATTTAATCTCCAAGAGCAAAATATGGAACAGAAATTGTATAGCTCTAAGAATGAAGGACATGTTTGTAAGTTTAGACTCCAATCTAGTCAAATTTATCTGGATAGTCATTTATCATTCAAATGTTTTGGTATATCATTCACTGGATTTGTCGAGAAAAGAAAGAAAAATATCAAATTTTCTAAACGCAACTCTGACATTTGATGTACTTACAAATACCCAAAACATTATTAATTTGAAGGTATTCGAAATATAAAGGTGGCTAGTTTCTGGTGTGTTGTTCATCCTAGCTTCCCTGGTGGATATACTAATTACAGATACATTAATGATAAAGTTACGCATTGTTGTAAGTGCACAGTGATTGTCATTAGAATTCAACTTCAATTCATGCAATGATGGTCATTGCATTTTTTATTGAATGTTTCTGGAAGGGCAGGATTATCTCCAATGTGGTACTTGCAGGTAAATTCATATCAGCAGAATATTTTAATTATATATTAGATAGCATACCTAATATATATGTATGCAATTTATATCTAATAGCTTTCTCTAATGTTTTGTAATATGATTTTTTTCTCTATAATCACCAATAACATATCCATTGGTTCTTATTATTATATCAGAAAATAATTAAAACTGGAATATTTTATTTTAGAATATATTTTATATCCCCGACGTATATAGTGCTCATTTAAGTATAAAATTATCATGATTGATGATCAGTCAAATATTATAGCGTAATTTTTGTCAAAATATGGAGAAATATCTTTATCAAATGATAAATTATTAAATGCAAAGTTTTTTTGCTACAAGGCCATATGATAAATATATTTATTTACTGTATTTTCTAATAGATATTTGATGTGATTATTGTCAAGCCTTCCCTTAGACATAAGCTTCATAATCTCCAGGATTTTTTTATTTTCAGCAATATATTTGTTATAAGTAGATAGGTTGTCAGCGTTGGACCTAGAAAAATGAAAGGCTTTTTACCACTGGTCCATTTGGGAATTACATTTATTTGTCGATTTGAAAAGCTCATTCTTTTATTGTCATATTAACCGAATTCCTATTTTCATATTGTAACGAAACTTGTATTAACTTGGCGCAGATTTAATGGCTCAGTGGTAGAATGTTATGAACTGAAAGCGACGGTTGGCAAGTTCGTATCTGACTACAGGCAATCTACCTAAAACTTGCTTTTTTATTGATTTACTTTCTGTTATTTCTCGTTTGTTCTAGAATGTTCTTATAATTTCTGTATCTTTCTAAATCTGGAAGATTCGAGTCATTTCGTCTTGTGGATAAAAAAAGATGTAAGGTTTAGTTCCTTGAATAAAGTCTCGAATTGAGATTAGAAAATGTGACTTTAGTTAACACACGGTGTATCAACGCTACCATCATATACGCGACAATCTTTTAGTATTAAAATATTACTAAATCCAATTTCTGACTTTTCACACACGACAAATATGACTAGATTTTGCTTAATGCATGAAAATCATTCAGTTACAAATTGTTATAAAATCATGTGCATATTCCTACGAAGCTCTTTAGCCAACCGGTTTTACAGCCATTTCCCTTCGCGTCACTTTTGATCGGTTTGCTTGAAATGTTGTCAGGCCCTCCTTTCAATCGAAAGAGTACGAAAACCTCTACATGGCAAGGGAGTAACATTCTATCCGTCTGGATTAGTTAGTCAAATACAAATTGGGCTTCCGTTAGCTAAACGTCCCAAGGGCCTGGCCTTAAGAAAAGGAACAAGGATGTGCTAGGAAATGAAAGAAAAAGAAAGGGAACTGTCCTTGACACAGCCATTACGGGTACACGTTCGTAGTACCCCCTAAAATACTTGGTTTCTCGATCTCTTAGTGTTTCCATAGGGAAATCAGAGGTGTAGAGAAATAGTAGAGATAGTGAAGAGGAAAGTGAGTATCTAAGATAAAGTTTCTGCCGGAACTTTCCTCCTCTTCTTTTTTCGTTTGATTTTTCGCTCTTTTTGAGGGGAGGAGTTTTACACTCCATTGCTTGACTGGAAATTTATCTCCCCTTCATCTTAATGGAACATGGAAAGGTTGAACTCTTTTTCTTACTTTCAACCTTCCATTTTAACTGCGCAGTAGTTCTCTTGGGTTTTTCCAATGGGTAAAGAGTAAGAAGAATAATGGTAGAAGGGTGTGCTGGCCCCTGATCACACGATGAAACCGGAATGAAAAGAACCCCTTTTTTTCAGTGGAGGAAATTTCAAATAAATACATTGGGTGCACTTTCTTTACAATTTTTAAAGAATGAAAAGGAAGGAGAATTATCCAGTAGAATTTTTTTTTTTCTAATTTTTACTTTAGTGACATTTTTTTGGTGGGTTTTGGATTGATATGGCTTATTTAAATCTAAACAAAAAGGGTATTTTTTTTACTGAAAAATTCCTAGTTGAATATTAATTTTAAAATTTATTCTGTAAATTGCTAGCAATGGTAACAGCATACGAAAACAGCATAAATGACTAAAATTAGTTAAAAAGGATTCAAATAAATGTCATTAAAATGAAATGAAATAAAACTGAAGGAGTAATTTTTTTAAATAAGCAATAAATTCTTTCACCCTATAATATCCGACTGATTTGATTAAACTTCTAGACTTTTTAAAGAAACATATAATATTTTTTCTTCAGCAAAATAAAATTAACTAATGCATAAATCCAAGAGAAAATAAAATTAGAACTTGACATTTCTTCTATTTATAAAATATTAGAAAATACGATTTAATTAACAGTTAATTAAAAGATCACTGCTCAGTCAAAATACTTTTTTAAAGGAATCGATTTCGAAATCACCAAATTTGTGAAATGTTTTGATATGAAATTATGCAAAATATCAGGTAAAAGTTTTCTAGGTGTTAAAATTATAAAAATTAATTATAAATTATGCTTATTATTATCTATTTATTATAATTTATTTTTATACTTATTTAAATTAGTCTTGATTGTGTTCAATGTAAGACAAGTCAAACAAAATGATTCCTTTTCATCCTTTTTAGTTAGATTAAAGCTTTAATTTAAAGCTATATGTAGATATTTGGCAATGAATCCAGCATTTAAAATTGCTGACATAAGATGAATTTGACCACCCAAAACATAACGCAATTTACTATTGTTCATGCCTCAATAACATTCCAATCGTTAATTTCTGTTTCGACAAAACAAAGCATATCAAATAAAATAATTGCTTTTATTCATTTATTAGTTATATTAAAACCTTATTTTAAAGCTATATGAAGGCATTTGGCAACGAACCCTTTAACTAAAGTTGCAAAGATAATGTGAATTTGCTAACCATTGGCGTAATTGAATTTACGACTTACTATGCAATAATAGCCTTTCAATCGTTGATTCTTGCTTTGATAAATCGTAATTTTTATATTCAGAGTAAAGCAGATGAAATAAAACAACTGTTTTTATTCAATGATTAGATAAAAAAATATTCTAAAGCTATACGAATACATTTGGTAATGAATCCTATAATTGGAATTGCAGAGATAGGACGAACTTGACAGCCGAGAACGCACCCGAATTTACTACTGTCCGTGCCACAATAGCATTTATGACATTTGATTTAGGAGATTTGCCGGTGTTTGATTTGAAACATCTGTCTCCTCAAAGCACTCCTGCTGGAATCGCCGTCTAGACTCTACATCAATGTTAGATGGGAAATGTTTCAACTGAAATAAAATATTCAAATTCCTTTTTCATTTCATTCTCGGTTCAATTTCCATTAAATAACCTATGATTTCTGAATGAAATATGCTTCGCATTATTTCAACCTTCTAAAAAATGAAAAATTCTTAAAATTTTATTTCTTCCAATGGTTACGACTTTTCCGATCTTTTTATTTCATTATTTACTTAGAGCAACGGAAGATAACTATGTTTTTAAAGCGAATAAGTAAAAGCTAGAAGAGTATCCTTTTATCAAATATACAGAGTGATTATAATTAGCGTTGTACTTTCAAAAAGCTGTAAGAAAGAACCACTGGTCAGAATGACATGATATTTCATCTGAGCATACGTAAAGCAATAAGAATTTGTTTTAAGAAAGAAAAAAAATCAAAAATTTAACCATAGATGGTGCTGTACTCGACATAAGATGTTAATTACAAGACCTGACAGGATATGGCACTCTTCGTTCAAGTCTACCCACCACATGGGTAGGCGATGCCACAGCAGATAAAAAAATACAGGGGGATAATTATGTTTTAAGTTTGATAAAATTGTTTTTATTAAAAAACAGTAACAAAAGCGAATATGAAATCCGTTTCTAACTGTCCCTAGCTTAAAACCGTTGGAAAAACAAAAACTAATTAAACCACCAAGAAAAGGAAATAAGTAACGACTTGCTGAAAAAATGGGCAATGTGCTGTCCACCGTTTTTTCCTAAGAGCTGAAAATGCAAAACTCTATATTATGCAATAGATCAAAATGTTTCACAGGTTTTTTTGTGAATGAGTTGCATAATACGCGTTTTCAATTCACCTAATTTCGCAAGTGGGCTCCCGTACACAGCGTTTTTTAAGTAACTTACAGCCACAATTTGCAAGGGTTCAGATAAAGTGAACGTGGGATCCAGGTTGTTGTGAAATAACGTTGATAATTCTGTAACTTCTAAAATGGATATTGAACAGCTGCTTTAATGATAATCTGGCAATATGTGATGGAATGCCATCTTGCATAGAAATTATGTTATCCACGCATCCACGCTGGAATTGTAGCGCTGGAGTGAACCCAATCTCCTAAAAAAAGAAAGATTCAATAATAAATGCTGGCACAAACCAGCACAACACAGTACATCTGAGCAGAGACTGGCAATGGTTGAATTCAGAACGTATTATCTTTTTTCCCATATCCTGCAATTTTTATATTTACAGAATCTTGTAGATGGAATTGGAAAATGTTCCATTGTCATGTATTGTCCAGCACAGATTTTTTTTTGGCTAATCAGCACGAAGCAAATTCTGAGTATGCATAGTTTTAAATGGGTAGCGTTGCAGAGTGTTTGGTAACATTTTACAAACTGTGCTGTATGGCAAATCTAAAGTTTAAAAAAATCCCAAACCATTTCTTGATACTTTTTGCGGTACTGTAGCTACTTTTTCCAGTAACTTATTACTTCCCTATGTTATATTTCGCGTCAAATAACCCCATCACTTCAAATTTAACAATAATCTTCTTCAGATTGAAGGTAGTCACCGGATTGCAGCCACTTAAACTCTTTAATGACTAGAATTTCTGCAATTCCAAGACCGCGCGCTGTCATTATTCTTGGAAATTAACTTCGAAAGGAGAGTTTGACCTTCCAATGATTGTGTCATGACTACCTTCTCAGGCGCAGAGTAGCATAACATGTATGTTCCTTGTCTTTTTACCAAAAGTGTAAGGTTACGTCTTTCAATTATCATTTTTAAATCAACATATATTTTAAAGCAATCATTTTTTTTTTTTGCTCCTTATGATGAGTCTATCATAAGAAGTCATCTATCAATAATGTTTTGAACTACTTTTTCTTCTTCTTTCGCAAATCAAATTCCCATTGCTTCATCTGCATTCAAATGAAATATCAGGTCATTCTGGTTAGTGTTTTTTTTAGACATTCTAAAAGAGCAACTTTAAATGTAAGGAGCTTAAATGATTTCTTATGTGTCATTTTATTCTACTACTAGTCATAATATTGCATCTTGGAAATCAAAATTTTATAATCACTGATAAAAGGGTGTGCAATGACATATAAAATAAGATCGTAAGGATTTTATGAATTGAATCTTTCTAAAAAGTATTTTTACTGGTTTTTAGAATATATAATATGTGATATTAGTAATTACATAGAATTTTTTTTTTATTTCTTAATATAAGTTATACATCTCTCTCATATAAATTTAATAACTAAGTTATATCCAAGATGAAATATAACTTTTAAAGACTAATTTTGACTCGGCCAGTATTAATACTCCCAATTAGATTTAATTTAGTTATGGAAGACTGTAAGATGATAATATTCTTTTTCCCTTAAGAGTACACAGAAATAGATTATATTAATTTTAATTCGATTTCATTTTTGTATCATATGTTAGTATTACTTTGATTATAAAGCTGTTTCCCGTAAGCTATCATTTTTAATCGCCTATTTTATTATTAAAGTTCGAGAATCTCGAAAAGATTTTTGAATTTAAGCAAAATTCGATAGTTTACTGAAGGAATAAATAAATAAACAATTCATTATGCCGAGCTATAACAGTTGAATATGGAAACTCAGTAATGTGTTTCTTAACTTCTATCATATTTATATAAAAAAAACAAAAAAAACTGGTTCATATATTTTTGTAAATACAATGAACATAGTTTTTATTTAATTTTGTTTAGGAAGAATGTTTCGAAGTTCTATTTAAAAATATTTTAGTATTATAGTAATTTGATCTTTGACACTGCTTTTTATTTTGCAATAATTAAATTAATTAATCAGTTAGGTTCGACATGTATACACTTCAGAATAAATAATCATGCATAAGTGGTCGATGTCTAATTTTTATCTAAATAAAAGAAACTCTTATTAGCTTCATTACGATTTTTTTTTGTACAATTCAATATGGAACTATTTGTATTGCATTTATAGAGTACTAGCTGCCTTTGGCGACCAGCCGGTTCGCCAATCTTAATGTTCGTTGAAATTTTAATAATTAAATATTTTATGCAATTCCTACTTTAATAGCTTCTTCGTGAAAATATTTTAAAACTTCAAATTTTGATAGTCATATAATTCACTCATAATATTATAAAGACCTTCAGTCATAACGTAATATGTATCTCTCTAATTTTCTGTTAGCTCCCGTTGAATTTATGCTTTAAATTTAAATGGAAAGGATTAATCTTCAATTAATATAATAATATTTTTTACTGAAACAAACATTTTTTTATAATATGATTACTGAAAACACTGAGAGTTTATACTTTATGGACACTAAAGAATGTCGTTCTTAATTTATGTAATATCTCAAGAATTTGTCAACAAAATTTTCTCAGATTCATCATGAGCAGATCGATTAATTAACAATGTTTAATTTTAAATGCATCAAACACTAAGAAAATAAAATGAATCGTTTAAAATAATCGGTTGAAAACAGGTTTAAAAAAACTACTTAAAAAACGATGTACTTAAAACTATAAGCATATACAAAAATATATAACTAACATAAATAGAATTTAATTAAAAAAGCATATAACTAACCTTAAAGTAATTTAAATCCGTTGATAATAGTTGTCAACAATCAGAACATAATGCGCATACTTGAATTTTCAACGCCAATTGTGGTAACGCAAATGCGTGAATTTTTCTACACCAGTTGGGGTAACGTTATGCAGATTAGAAATTTTTAATTTCATTTATTCTGTTTTATTTTAATTCAAAAGTACTTCAGAATGAATCTAAGAGATCGAATAATTAACAATGTCTAATTTTCAATGCATCAAACACTAAGAAAATAAACAGAATCGTTTGAAATAATCGGCCGAAAATATGTTAAGCCTGAACCTCGTTAGCGTGGGGGAAAAAATGGAGTATTACTCATTTTGGCGGTAGAGAAATAAAGGGATTTTTTTGGCGGGAAAGTTAGTTTTTAATTCATAATTAAAATTCTAATTAAAAATTCAAAAAAAGGAACCCCAGGTGCACTTTCCCGACCTCCAAGGTATACATGTGCCAAATTTGGTAGCTGTAGATCAAACGGTCTGGCATGTAGAGCGCCAACACACACGCACACACACATTGAGCTTTATATAAATACTAGCCGCCTTTGGCGACCAGCCGGTTCACCAGTATTACCGCTCGCTACAATTTTTAATTAAATATTTTAAGTAACTGGTCTCTTAATAGGTTCTCAAACAATACATTTTTAATCTTCAAATTTTGATAGTCATACCAAACTTATACTGTTATTTAGATCGTTTCGTTCAATTTACTATATATTTTGCTAATGTGTTGTCATTTCCGGTCAAATTTAATTTAAAATAGAAAAAAATTGCAATTAATATAAAGATATTTTTTAATAAAACCAAGCGTTTTATTTTATTTATCATCTTTATTGTTATTTATTTATTTATTTATTTATTATTGAATATGAGTATTGCAAACAGAATCGCTCGGTATTTAAGTCTTATGTGAACTACAAAATATTTTTCATAATTTATGTAATATCTCAAAAATAATTCGACAAAAATTTCTCAGATTCAGCATAAAATTCAGTTTTTAGTTTTGCTTTCAAAAGGATTGAAATGAAATCAATAATAATATTTTGTTCCGGCCTATAAATATATTCCAAAAATTATGAAGTCTAAATTTAATGTAGTAAGGTATCATATTCTGGACACACCAAATTTTAAATAAATGAATGAGTTTCTATTTTCCACGATCAACTAAGACTTATTTATGAAGTTTTGAATGTTAAAAATTTAGAAAACACAACATTTTCATAATCTTAGGCCGATTAATCTTGAGAAACCTGTGCGCTGATTGGCGTATTTTCTTTGAAACGATCGATGGAAAAACTAAAATTATCCTTTTTTTATTGAATAGTGATATTCAAATTTTCATAAATCAGTCAGTTTAAGTGATTGATTTAGTTGATTGGAAATTAACTCTTTTTATTTAAAATATTAGTGTTTCAAGAACATTTTGTTAATCGTGATTTCCACAGCAGAAGCTTTATGTAAAATCAAAAATTCTTTATTTATTAGAGCATTTATTGAATCAACTTACATAAAATATAATCATTTTCCATTTAGACCATTTTAGCAGATCTGTGTCTTACTAAAGGTTTACAAATTAGCTGTGTGGCCCTGATTTGAATGGATATCCTGTTCATATTAAACAAAACTTGCCTTAAAATAAAACTGACTTATTGGATTAATAATATAGACAGTGTAATAATTAATAAATAATTTTTCTTGAATTTATTTTTTAGAAAAAATAATATTTCATATTGGTTTCATTTCCTACAGACACGTGCCGAAAATTATATTTTTGCAGATTTCATTTCCAAAAAGATTTAATTTATTTTTAATTGGAACTTTAATCAATGGGATGGCAACACTTTCAAAAAAGCTAATTTTTTCCCATGAATGCGAAACGTGCTTAATTTTCATTTTTATTTTTTACGAAAAAAATTATTGAAAAACATAGTTAAAATATTTATTTAAAAATTCATTAAAAATAGAAATTTAATTTTAAGATTAAAACATTATTATCATTTAAAAGATAAATTTTTGATCTTTAACTTCACGTAAAAATCTTTTTTGTGCGGTAATATTTTCGGAAGTTATAGCAGAAATGCGTCAAAATTTCGCTTAATTTTTAAATAAATAAAATTCTAATTGAAAATTCGAAAAAATATCCCCCAGGTGCACATTCCCAGCCTCCAAGGTATACACGTGCCAAATTTGGTAGCTGTAGATTGAATGGTCTGGCCTGTAGAGCGCCAACACACACACACACACACACACACACACATTGAGCTTTATTATAAGTATAGATATGCGTCAACGCTTGACTTTAAAAAGGTTAGGGGACTTGAGGGACTTAAAAAAGTAAATTTAGCAGCTAACTGGTTATTGTGTTAGAATAAATCAAAAATATTTTCTTAGTTTAATTTCTTTATATTCTTTGAAGTACTTATCATAACTTTAAGCATAAATTTTAATATTTATGTCAAACAATTTTTCTCTGAAGTTATTATTTGTTAAATAACATTTGAAAAAAAAAATCCAAATTCTTTGCCCATTTACCAGACGATAAAATTAATTATTTTTAAATAAATAGTATTTTCAATTTCTTGCAGGATGAATAACAAATTCTTATGCAAATAAAATAAATATGATTTTGAACATGGAAGCTATTAATTAAAAAATGATGCTCAACTGTTAACCGAATTGATTTTTTTTTCGAATCGTGATTTATCAAACAGATCTTTTGTATTTAAAAAAATAAGTTAAATATTTTAACTATGTGTCATTAGTTTAAATTTTCAAAAAAACAAAAACTTGTTTAATATTGACACAAAATAAATTCTACATGATAAAAAATATATTTAAAATGAACATGATTACAACATTTTTAATTTTTTCATCCTTAATACTTTAAACAATGTATGAAACATTCATCAAACGCTTTTAAATTAAGGCTGATGATACAAATGGGGAATTAAACGTAAAGATTAATTCAAGAACATTCTTTGATATCTTTTCTTTCTAAAAGAAAAGGAAATCCTAAAAATAGTTTTTATTAAGAATTTTCTTTATTTGATACTTCATACGTCGGATAAGCCAATTTATTTTTGAAATTTTTCATTTCTAGTAATACCCCATTAACCGCAAACGATCTTTTTCATCCCAAAATATTTCCAGTTATTCTCCCTTTCGATTCCCTAATTAGAAGTAAAGCGCAAACAATTTTTTTCGTTGATTTTTGTTTAGAGAAATATTGCTTTTTTTGCAAAAATCAAATTATGTTTGTCTTAGATTCATTTTTCTTTATTTAAGTGCTTTTTGGAGGAAAAAAAATTGATTAATATCTTGCGTTGTAATTATTTGTAAAATTACACTTTAAAATAGTTGAATGTCAAAGTATGCTTAACACATAGATTTAGATTTCTGTTTTGATGGAAGAATAATACAATTTTATAATATTTAATTTTTTCAGATAAAAATATTCTGTAATATAAAAACCAATACAAGTTTCATTTGGAATTAATATAACTAGATTGAGACGGTTTTTACTATGCAGATATAAAATGATGGAGGAAAAAGTCTCTAGGAAATTAATAATTAATTACTTCTTTTGGTAAGAACTGTGGGATTAATTGGAGTTTTGGTATATAAACTTCCTTTTCATTGTACATTGGAGTTTATTGATATTTCCATTAAAAATTCATTCATTAAAAATTGAAATAAACATTGACATTTTCCATTAAAAACATTTCATTCATGATGGCTTTTAAAACTGCTACATATAATATTCTATCAACAAATATAGAGTGCTTAAATCGAACTACAACGTTATTGAAAGTTTTCTCTAATATATTATACGTTAACAATAATCTTCCGTTATTTTCATTAGCTGATTGTTACATTTCAGTTGATTATTTAAAGATAAGGATTCATATTCCCGTGAAATAGCGTTCTTTGCTAAAACTGAGAATACAGTTTTGCAAAGTAATGGTTAGTTTTGCTTGGCTTAGAATAATTACGTTCACTTTCGTCTGGATGCAATACTAAGGTTATTTTAGGACGGACTTCGTAATTCTAAATCTCAGTCAGATGAAGTCAAGGCGATAGCTTCTCTGAGCAATAACCACGTAATGTGTCACATAAACAATACCGCAATTTGTTACACCTTTTAATCATGGGAGTATTTCAAATACTTAGAATTCAAAGTATTTTAACTCTTTAAATTAAAATGGATAGAAAAATATTCCAATATGACCTTTCTGATTCAGTAATACAACCTACAGTTGCCACGATTTTCTTCAGGGACTGTGATGGCAGATGATATCCATAGATCCGCAGTTTGAGCTCTCGTATGAACTGCTATCAACTAATTAGAGAGAAGAGACCAATTCGTAAACGATTAGATATTCTATGATGCCGAACCAATGATTCGATTTAAACTGTTTATACTCCAATTATTGATTGTCAACGATCAGGAAACATAGTAGCATTCAAATTAATACGCTTCTTATTTGTAAAAATGTTTTCGATTTATAATAACTTAAAAAAAATAATTTCCAATAAATGTGTGCAATAGAATTTTATTATTTAATATATATAAAACATATAGAATAACTATAAATATATATATATATATATATATATTATCAAGCCAATTCATATGTTTATATAAGATGTATAACTTATTACAATTACTACGAGCTTAATTGGTTTCATATATTTTAGAAAAAAGTAATTAAACATTTTTTTACTAAACATTTTTTTACTAACAATATCTTTTATATTTATCCTTTAATTTTATTGTTAAAATTTACCTATAGGTTTTTAAAATATAAAATATTTCTTTTATTCTAATTATATAAGATATTATTTAAATTTAAAATACAATTTCACTTCCTTCTTTTTTAAAACACCATCATAGTTTAAAATCTAAAACAGAGTTTTGTAATTTATAACGCTATTCAAGCATTCTTTACCGAATTTTAAAAAAAGCTGAAATATTTTAATTTTACTTGTAAAAATAAAACTCATAGATGACATAAATGATTGAAAATATAAAAATGGTTAAATTCAATTCCTCAACTGAATAAAGAGGAAAAAACCAAGAAATGAACATTATTTTTAGCTATAAGTAGTTTTATTTCAAAATTCATTCCAAGCTAAAATAAAATTTGTAATAACATATCCGATCGTTTATTAAAAATATCTTTCAGGTTTCTTTGTTTTTGATTATATATATAT
>JAPMOR010070565.1:0-38097 GCA_026543865.1 Argiope aurantia
GGGGATGTTATATCTTTAAATAATCTTTACCCCAATTTATGATAAATGAATACATTAAATTAGTAATATGAATTGAGATAAAAGTTAGTAAAATGTAACAGACTTAATAGAACAATTAAACAATAAAATGTTTCAGGTTTATTATGTTGTTCAATAAATAAAAGATACAAATTTCATGATATATAGAAATATTGGACGTTTTTATGACTGCACATTGTAAATACATATTAATATCTATAAGCATCAATTGTGGTTGTGGTAGAATAACATATTCAAAGTTCCCTTTAAAAAATTTATTAAAATAACTACTATAGCTATTCGTTATAATAAAAGGAACTTGATGTTACTGATTTTAGTAGGAATTTAAAAGTCCTTAGAGACATGCAAATTCTAGCCAAAGTATTATAAAATCGTTAGTTTATATAATTCACCAGAAAAATAAAACAAATAATTCATGTTAAGTCATTTTTCAAGATTTCTTATCTTTTTTCATTTACTTTACTGTGGTGCTAAAAAAAAGCATATTCAAAAACTTAATCTTCTATAAATCGATAAATAATTATGAAAAGCTACATATGTTAAATACTTTAAAGCAAATATATTTACAGTTTTATATTATCTTGTTTATTATTCTCTTTTGGCTCAAATGATAATTTATAAAAAAAGGCATATCTTTAGTTAGTATGAAGTATGAGGCCTTCTAGTATTCAAAACTTCTCTACACCTATTTTCCATACTTAAAACTAACTTTTTTACAAGACGGCGTCCAATTTGTTCAATTCCTCTTAACATACCTTCTCAATAAATCAGGGAATTGTGAAGGCTAATCAATCACATCAATACTTTTTCCCGATAGATATTGCTTAACATGCGCACTAGTATGCTTTGCGTCATTATCATGCTAAAAAGTATATTTATCCAAATGGAATTTCTATCCATTTTACCTTTAATTATGTGAAGTTCACCGACCCCCTTATAGTTAAAATATCCCCATAACATAGTGCTACCTCATCCATGTTTGATGATGGGGTTAACTTTTTTTAAAAATTCTAATACCATCTCTGCACCTTATATATCTTTTTCCATCGGATTCGGATGAGTTAATTTTTGCCTTTGTTGGAACAGAACATCGGTGTATTTAATAACAATTTTATAAATCATTTATGACGTCATCATTACATATGAGAATGTCATTATGATTATTCACTTCTTACAGTCTTATTACTCCAAATAACTTTCTTCTAGTCTTCTTCTGCCCAATAATACTTCTTTTCAACCCATTCAAATCTTGCCTTAATATGCTTTTTAGATAGTAATGGCTTGCGGCATATTATCCTATCTTTAAGTCCCATGCCTACAAGATATCTTCTTATAATGCATGAAGATACATCCTTTTTTCTATTTTTTAAGAGGTCATCTTTGATATTATTTGATCTAACCTGAGGACTTTTTTTAATTAATTTTTCTAAATGGTCTAAATTATAACTATCTAAGCTTATATTCCGACCAGATCCTATCTTTCTGTTAATTAAACCAGTTTCTCGTATCTTTTTTGCAATTATGACTACTGTTGACTGGTTTATTTAATATTTTTTGGCAATATCGACTTGTTTATTTCCCATTTCTACGAATGCCTTAATTCCAGACTTTCCACAAAGATAAATTTTTGTTCGTAAGCATTAAAATTTTTACAAAATTATACGTTTTTAAGTGCATAAAAGATAGGACTTACATTTTTATTAAAAACTATCTGAAGCTATCCATTCTAAAAATGTGATTTGAAAGGGAAATATATGTTAAATAAAACCCTAGTTTTCAAACATTAAATGTTGCGTGCCAAGCGATCAACCACGCCATCATCGCAACCCTGTTTCCTTTTTTTTTTTTCAATAATCCCTTATTTCATTTTGGGTACAAATGCACAGGCCCTGGCTCGAACAGACGATTATTCAATCAAGAACACCTTTGAACCAGTCGACCAAAACCCGTGATAAATTTTCATAAACATTATTAAGATAACCTATAAATTTAATCTTTTTTCTAAAAACGTCCCTTTGATATTTTTTAAAGACAAAAATTATAAAACATGACATTAATTTGATAATAAACTCTTTTTATGAGAAACGTGTAGCTTACCCGGTTTATAAAATATAACTAAGGGTTATACTTCTTTATTATTCTTTTAAAAACTTTTAGAAGCATTTTATATTGTTATAAAATAGGTCAATTTAAATTGAAATTTTTCTATTTACTTAAAGTAATAAGTAAAAGAGTTTATGCTTCGATATATGCTAAAGTTGATTCCTTAGTAAGCTAATTAGTGATAATTTTTTCTTTAATGAAATATTTATACCTTTAAAATTTAAAAAAAAATTTCAACAACCCCTTATGAGCTGACGAAACGTTGTTAAAACAACCGAAGAATATGATTATATAGTTTCTATGCTCAAAAGTGAAGGTATAAATAATCTTGATGGAAATAAGTATCAGCGAACGTGTCTAAGATTAAAGCAAAGAAGTTTTTGCTGTTAAATGACCAGTTGTTTTTGTTTTGTGAGGATGGAAATCATAAGAAGGTGATTCCTGCTGATAACAAAGAAATGATGGTGCAAGAGATGCTAACATTGCATGCTTTAACTCATTTTGATCAAAATAAAATGGAGGATATTTGTAAAAAATTATATTTTAGTATCCCTAGGTCTCTAGTTAGGGAGCTTGTCAATAACTGTAATGTTTGGAAACAAGCACAACCTTTGAAAGAAAAAAACACAGGTAAGCATATCTTTGCTTCCTTTCCATTCGAAAGAGTACAGGTCGACTGTATAGATCTTTATAAGTATTATCAAGAAAATGATGGTTATAAATGGATTATGATTGTGGTGGGTATATATTCGAAATTTGCATATGCATTAAAATCAAAATCTGCTGATGAAGTAAAAATTGTCTAGAAAGTTTGATTTATTGCGAAGGTACATTCAAGGTTTTGCATACAGACAATGGGCCTAGAATTTAAAAATTCTAAAATAAACAAACTTTGCAGTAAATACCTCATCAGACATATATTTGGTAGACCTAGGCATCCACAAAGCCAAGGTATAGTTGAGAGATTCAATCAAACAGTCACCAGATACAAAAGAATATTTTTGAAAAAATGAAAATAATAAACGATGGATAGATATTTTAGATAAAACTGTATATAACTACAATATAAGTAAACATGAATCTACAAAAAAATCGCCTTTTTTGTTATTTAAATATAGAACTGGATATAACACTTGCATTATAGAAGATCGAAGTGTCGAAGATGAAAATAATATCCTTGTTTTACCTTACCATGAAGAAGCCATGAGTCATCAGAAAAATTATTTTGAACTCAAATATAAAAAAAGTGTTAAGAATGATGAATTTTTTGCTATTGGAGATAAAGTATTGACAAAAAAAAGGATTTTGACAACAACCCTAAAACTAAAAAATATAAATCAGAATCCTTTTATGATGGACCATTCGTAGTATCAGAGTTATTAGACGACAATCTTTTATTATTAAGAAACGGTAAAGATGAATTTAGAATAAACAAAAATCGTTGTAAAAAATTAAATTAGTCTTTAAATTCAATTTAAAACGATTGAAAATCGAATAAATATATTTGTAACTTTGAAAATTTCATTTTTTATTTTCTATATTGATCAGTTGTAGTTAATTGAATTTAAAATACAAACAGTATATACCAATTCATTTTAGGGGTAAATGAAAACTTTGGTAGAGGTTTACTATTTTTTTGCGTTGTTATTTAAATTCATATTTATTTTTCTGACCCTTGTTTTTTTTATGGTTGCGATGTTGGCGTGGTTGCGCACTTCGCGCGCAACATTAAATGTTTTTTTTTTATCTTTTTTTAGCTACTTAATCATTTAAAACGCTATTGTTTTGCATCCAAAAAATCATGTAAAATTTGCAAAAAATACTGGTTAAAAAATAAATAAAATCAAAAATTCAAACTTTTTATATATATTGAATTGAATTGAATGAATGATATGTTTTTTTTAGTACTTTGTTTAATAAATTTATCATTTGAGCCAAAAGAGAATATTAAACAAGATAATATAAAACTGTAAATATATTTGCTATAAAGAATTTAACATATATTTAACATGTAGCTTTTCATAATTCTTTATTGATTTATATAAGATTAAGTTTTTGAGTATGCGTTTTTTATTGAACACCACTGTAAATATTTGTTTAAATTGAAATGGAATCCTCCTATAAATTTAAAAGAGTGAATGAATTACAAGAACTTGTAAAAGATGTTTTGAAAATCTGAAAATAAATCTTAAATGTAGTTGTGTGGTATCCACCACGTAAAAACAAATCAATAATATTTAAATCTAAATCTTTTTTAATCATTTCGTGCCCTTCTTAGGGACAATACTATTTATAATAAATGGAGGGGAAATCAACCAATCAAATTGTTTAAAATTATTTCCCTCTCTTTTTTAGGGAAAACATATATTTATGATATTTTGTATATCATAAGTTGTTAAAAATAATTTATAGTTTATCTCTAAATTAACATAAGATGACCCTTGAAAGCTTGCTATGGAGTCCCGAAGAAGCAGCAAAACATCTACAAGCCCTAGTAATGAGATTACAGAGGAGCTAGAAAGGCCTATAACGGTTGTAAACGACTCTATTACTGTGTGATGGGAAAAAAGATTACAGGGTTTTTCAGAGATATAGTCACCTCTTTTCAAAGATATAGTCCACTACCATAATTATTTAGATCCATCTTGCAAAAATTAATATGGTAAAATGGCTGGATAAAGCAAGACAAAAGCAAGAATTTATATAGTATATTAAATTTTTTTGGTTGTATTATGTCGAAGTCAATGTAGAAACATTGATATCAACAGATACACCAATAAGGCTCTATGGTGCATCATATCCGAAACGTAAGTTTGAGATATAAATATAATCTCACCCTACTTAGGGTGAGTAAAACAAATAAAAGGTTTTCTTTAAAAACAGTTTTGGACTTTAACAGTGTAGGATATCTGATCGGATCAAGTGCAAGATCGGATCAATGCACTTGATCCTATCTGATCTTATGCTATCATGTTTTATGGCGTATCTCGTTTTAGCTTGAAACATATGTGGGGTAAAAAGGTGGGACTCGGCCTGTGCTTAGGCAAAACTCTATTATGCACGGCTCCTTAATGTTCCCTATAGATATATTTTTATATTTAACATTTTTATTTGTAACATTGTTCTTGGCTTTCATCTCCTTCTCGCTATTTTTTTATTATTTATATTTTTATAAGAGCTTATTTACAAATCATTCTTCAGTATGATTTGTCCCTTTGATCAATATGTTAAATAACCAATAATAAATAAATAAAAAACAAAAAAAAAATTTTCTGTGGTAACATTTTACCACAATATGTTTAAGACATAAACATAAAAGGAAATTATATTAATAAATTATGTTTAATCCCAACAAACAGTATTATATTTATATCATATATGTAATAATATACACTTTTTTTTGAGTATTTAATTTTTTAAAAAAAAATTATGGTAGTGGGCTATATCTTTGAAAAGAGGGGACTATATCTTTGAAAAGAAAGGACTATATCTTTGAAAAGAAGGGACTATATCTCTGAAAACACCTGTAAATAAATATACCCTAATACAATACTTATCTCTAAATTAAGAATTTTGAAGAAACAATTTTGTTTTAACTTTAAACGGTGGATATAATGGGTCAAGAGATCTTAATCCAAAATAAAATCTTATCAGGATTAAGTCTCGGTGTTTTTAATTAGAGTCTTGAAATATATAAAAAATATATATAAAATAGAAAAAAAAAGGTTTTTTTATTTGGATACACTTTGTTTTAGTCAGTGTCTAATTCTCTCCACTCGTTGCTTCTGAATACTGTGTTGTGCGGGGTTTGTGAGGCCCTCTGTCCCGTTAGCTTCTTGTATCACGCACTCTTCTTCGGCCAGTATTCCTCGTCGACTGTCCATCGTCAGGCTTTCCAGTGTCATCTTGAGCATTATGGACTGCACATACGCTTCGATTTTATCATCAAGCTTTAACTCAGTTCTATAATTTCTGTGGAAATTAGTTACTATACAATCCCATGTCATCACAAATGTAATAACTCTGCATTTATACTTATTCGGTGACGCGAATGATTAGCTAGCAAGTCATATTTGTGCTTCTTCTCGACTTCCACTGTCCTAAGATTTTCAAAGCTTGTTATTCCTACCTAACATTTAGCACCTCTTTCTTCCTCTTGTCTAATAAATAAAGATATTCGGCTTATTATATTTAACTTTAATTCTAGTCTGTATTCGTGTGTCCACCCTTATTTTAACATTTTTGTCCGCGATATACTCATTTACTGAATGATTTATAATTTTTGTGTTGATTTAAGACCATAATTTTTGCACATTTGTAGGGGTATGCATCCCAATACTTCATATGCCTCCTCATGTAATCATGGAAGAGCATTCGATCACATTATGTTGCCATATGATCTACAGTCTTGGGCTTCTCGTTACAATGCGGACACTTCGTTCCTTTATCTAGAAAGATGTTTCTGTCCTGCAAAGCGCAGAGAGCACCTTCTTCTCTGGGGGAGACATTTACTTTCCTAAGCCATAAAAATGATTCTTTAAGAGCTAACACAGGGTCTTCTAGTAGTCTAAACAGTTTTTTTGGTTATACTTTTTTTTATTTCACTGTATATAGTCTTGCCTTGTTTCTCTTGTAGAATGTGAATATCGACAAGTTCGGTTATACCATACTTTTCTTTTAGAAAGGGGTGTATCCTTGATAAATGCGTACTATTTTCTGCCTCAGTTTTTGAAGAAAATAGTATATATGACTATTTTTCTGGAAAAGTGAAAGAATTGGTTGTAAGATTTTAGTTTTTTTTAACTTTTTAAAGAAGTGTTGTATGTCTGCAAACCTTTAAAACTTTTATGAATGGTAGCATAGAGACAAGAAAGACTGTAAAATCCGAGGGAATATTTAAATTCAATTAATAATTTACCTGGGTGTAGTCAATTTTAGGAAGCATGGGGAAAGGATTACGTGTCCCATCGTGTTTGTAAATATATTTAAATAGACCTTCTAATAGAACATTATATAATTTCAAAGAATGTATTAAATTTATTCATTTAGATCTTTTAGCAAATGGAAAAAAAAAGCTAAGAGAAATCTTTTTTTGTTTTTATTCGAAATGTAAACTCTTCTAAATAATCATTTAGATACCTAAGAACTCCAACAGTCACTATGAACTATGAAATCTTCAATTATGCAATCTCTAATTGCGTTTTGTAACACTGTTTGCTCCTGTTATCGATAACTCTAAACAAAGTTGTCTGTGGCTCGTTCTATGCATCCAAATAATCATTATAAGTTTTCATTTTCCCCTATTATACTTTCTTTTACTTATGACAGTTTCATCAATTTCAACTATTGCATTGTCATTGATTCTATCGAACCCCTTATCGCAATATCTTGTACAAGTTTTTATCAACCCCTTAAAAAAGGAAACAGCCTTTGATTTCAAATAGAAGCCTGTGCCATAAACATTCTTAACATATTTGTCTTCCACAAATAAAATATACAGCCGCAAAATCTCATACAATGAAAACCGTATATTATAAAAATATGTTCCCACTTAATTGATTTGTAAAGCAACATTTCTTGCATTTAAATATCTCTCTGTCGGCCTTTTTACGAGATCAAATACTCAGATTCAATTTAAATTTAACCAGTAGAATGAATCGTTTAAAATCTTTTCTGTTCTTAATTAATCATTTAAAACATTTTGGTCTATATAAGAATTGAATTTGATTAAAATATAAATATATTCTGACGTTCCCACATTTCAGGGTCGTAACATTTTTATTGAGAAAGGAGATGAATGCTTACATTGTAATGATAAAATAGAACTGTTATAGACCACATGGCTACTCAACGCGACAAAATGCTGGCTCATGATTATATGAGAAGACACAATGAGGTGCTTAAAGTATTCATCTACTATTCTGTATCCATTTTGACATAAAAATTAATGATCACTCTGTCCAAGAGAATGTAATAAACGATAAAGTAGAAATAGGAGTTAATACAAGAATACAAAGCGAAAATAAAATAGGCCAGATATGTATACTCTATATAAGATTTAAAAAAAGATCACTGAAATAGAAGTGGGGATTACATCCTTTGACAACTTGAGGACAATAGAAATGGAAAAAAGCGTAGATATGATTTGAAAGTAAAACATTGCGGGTCGCTTCACAAGCACATAACAAGAATTATCCCTTATGTGATAACGTGAAACGATGTGGTGACTAACTTCCATAGGGAATATAGAATGGAATTAAAATAACCAATCGGATCCAGACATACATTCAATCAAGAGTTCTCAGGATAACTCTAGAAAGCGTAACTATGGAGAATCGAAGAAGATATAAAACATCTGCAAGTTCCTCTGTCAGCAGGACTACAGAGGAAATGAAGAGGCTGATTTGTTTGAGAATGTACCCTTGAAATGAGTGGGAGAAATAGCTTTGTATAATGTAACAATTATGCTCAAATAAATTCTTTTTCTTTTCTTCTCTAACATTTTAAAGTTCCTTAGTGGATACATGAAATAAAAGGATTCAAAAAAGTAAATTTTTATAAATTTTCAAATATTCTATTCGAGGTCTATTTAAATTTATCTATGGGCACTATCGTGTCTTAGCTAGCTGTTATCTTGCATCCCTTGGTTTGAGTATTAGTTTATATACTTTTATGAACCAATCATAGGTCAGGATCTAGAGGAGAACTTTTAACATCAATCAACAACGTAATCAACACTGATTACGACAGGCACATCATCAAATTTTCCTACGCTACTTATAATTGAAGAAAACCTTTGATTAATTACTTCTAAGTATATTCATACTTTTTCCATAAAATTTTGGATCAATGTCGATAATTCCCCTAGAAATATAAAAAATAGAAAAAACAGTCTAAAGATATATTAAATACATTCATAATAAAAATTTTAATGAATTAACATATTATAAAAAATTATTTACCATGAAAGCTTTCACGCCACATAAAGTCTATTAAGTAGGTATTTACGTCGTTTTTTTACCCCTTTTTATGCTTTTAATTTTTTGTTTGTTCCAGTATGACTCAATATGTTGAATATTTACACCATTTTCTGGATTGACAAAGTACAGATGATGATTTACTGTCTTATGAACAAAACCTAACCTTTTTATATTTTGATAAGTAGACCATTGATCAGAATAGATTTTGAACCCTTATAGCCACACTTTTTTTAAAAAGATAGAAAAGTATTTTTATCCCTCTTCTCTACAATTTCCATATATCTCCTAGCTGGAGAGAAACTCCTGCTTCATGTACCAAAACACTCATAATTAATTATATTAAAACGACCCTTTGTGAAGTTTTTGCTTGTGATTGAATAAACTCTCATCTATTTGACAAACAGCATTTTCACTAGCGAGTTTAATTAGATTCCTTATAAAATATTTGCACAATTCATTGCCTTTTCTTGATAAATACCAATTTAATTAGCAATGATATTACGTAATGTTCCTATATTCTCCACAGATAAATTGCATGAATAATCGCTTGTAAATTCATTCAGATATTTTGGAACATAGAGTTTGCCATGGTTGAATGGGTTGTTTAGTACTTTGGACAGAGCTAATTCTAACACTTCCATGCATAATTTTACTTGATCCTTCTGTATTGTCTACAAATCATATTCTCTTCACAAAGCATACACTTAAGACATTCGTGTAATGATACTTTTAATATTAGAAAACATATAGTGGAATCAACATCTTCGCCTATTAGAGGTAAAATTTGAGCTTAAAAGCTTAGAACCATCTAAGGGGGTATATTTTTTTAAAATTATTCTACAAAAGGCTTGAATTATTTTAACCAAGGTTAAGTAATGCATACCATAGAGATTTTTTATAAAGTCTCTAAGATATCTATTATCACTTATATAATGAATTTTTGTAAACTAAAATAATGTGTTTCTTAAATTAAAAAAGGATATAATCGTTATTGAAACTAAAAAAGCCTTTCGAACAGCATGAAACCATGATGCATACATCAATAAATCTATGTTTAGCATTCACAAACATAAATGTGGTATCCCACATAAATAAATTCCTCTAAAAGATTTTTATTGAGAAATTTCATCCCTTCTAGGGTATTCCGGTTTATATAATTTTGACCGGGAAAAAGTAGTGAAAAAAGGAGGGGAAAATAAATAAGAAAATTTTAATATAGCATGAATACCATAATAAACATGTCAAAAAAGTTTTAGTTTGTCATTATTTTATTTTAATTCTAGTGCAATGGATTTATTTACAACTTTTAAATAAATCCCAATCTATTTTTCTTTACTTTGATGAATAATTAATTTGTTTTGTTTATAATTAATTCTAATTTATTATGGCTATAAACAGAAGCAATGATACACGGATATTCAATCGTTGAATCAGTCTCATTAAAAGTTTTTACCAAAAAATGACATTCCTACTTTTACAGATTCATATTTTTTATATTTTTTTTTGGTATATTTTGAATACTTGTTGATGGCTCACAAAAAAGATAGTTAATATGGTATTTAGAATCATAATTAGCTAACAAATAATCTCAGATAATCTTGGTTAGCGAAATTATATCGTTATTTTAAAATGCTTGTTTATAGAGAGAAAAATAAATTAACAACAAAAAGATGTCATGTATTTGAATTTAAAACCTCGGATGTAGGTTTTTAATATATAAAACTTCTATTCTTTATTTATTTCTGTTCCTTTTACATATCACCATGTTATCTTTAATCCTTTGATTTTATGTGGTATCTAAATTTTATAAATTTATTAAAATTTTTTAGTTAGATCATATTTTAATCCATTTACCTTTCAATATTTTTTGTAAAAATATTTGGTTAGGTAAAATTGGGTGTGGTCAATTTTAGGTAGCGCGGGAAAATTTGATGGTGGATGAGTCGTGTTTGTGTATATATTAAAAATAGACCTTTTAATAGAACATTTAGTAATTTATAAAAACTGTATTTAATTAATTTATTAAGATCTTTTAACAAATATAAATATACAAAATGAGGAGAAATCTTTTTTGTATTTATTCTAATTTTATTCTATTTTTGTATTTTGTATTTATTCCTAAATAATCATTTAGATATCTGTGATCACTTAATCCTCTATTTCTGAGAGTACGCTTTTATCTAGACCAAAGGGATTCGATTGATTGGGTGTGAGCTCTTGTCACCGGATCAACAAAATTCTGGCTATGATTTACAGAATAGTGTTGATAATCAGTACTAGATGTAAATAGAAACATATAAGAACTCCAACAGTCACTATGAACTATAAAATCTTCAAT
Source organism: Argiope aurantia (assembly GCA_026543865.1). NCBI lineage: Eukaryota > Metazoa > Arthropoda > Arachnida > Araneae > Araneidae > Argiope > Argiope aurantia. Next base: position 11,461 of record JAPMOR010070565.1, read on the forward strand.
GATGCAATCTCTAATCACGCTTTCTAGCACTGGTTTGCTCCTGTTATCGATAACTCTAAGACAAAATTGTTCGTGGCTCGTTCTATACGTCCAAATAACCATTGAGAGCTTACAATTCTACCTCTATTATATTTTCGTTTACTTATGACAGTTTCATCAATTTGAAATACTGCATTTTCACCTATTCTATCAAAACACTCATCACAATACCTTGTACAAGTTTTTATGAACACCCTAAATAAAGAAACAACCTTTGGTTTTGAATAAAAGCCTGTGCCATAAACATTCTTGACATATTCGTCTTCCACGAATAAAAAAATCAGCTGCAAAATCTCATATAATGAAAAACGCATATTATAAAAATATGTTCCCCATTTAATCGATTTCGTAGAGCAACATTTTTTGCATCTAAATATCTCTTTGTCGGCATCCTTACTAGAGTTATTTACACTCATATTCAATTTACATTTAACGCAATAAAATGAATCATTTAAAATCTTTTCTGTTCTTAACCAATCATTAAGAACGGTTTGATCTATAAAAGAATTGGATTTAAGTAAAATATAAATACTTTCTAGCATTCCAGAGTTCTTCGGTAGATTCATGAAAGGACTCAAAAAGTAAATTTTTTATAAATTGTAAATGTTCTATTAGAAGTTCTATTTTGAAGTTACCTATAGACACGTCATCGAATTTTCCCGCGCTACCTAAAATTGACCACACCCGTAAAACTTTTAAAGTTTCGTATTGTAGAAAATAAATAAGAACATTTGCATGGAATTCAGCCTATATTTACACTTTTTGAATAAATTGTTGGTTAATTTTAATTTTCTTATTGTATTACTGAGAGAAAAAAATATAATTAACTCTCTGTATCGTTTAAATATAAAAATTTATAATGTCCCATGGGTAAATTGTTTCGAAAATTCAAAATTGAAAAGAAGAAGAAAAATATAGAGGAGATGCCTAAAACAAAAAAACTTAATGTTGTACAAACACACAAGATTATCAAGGAAAAGGTCGAAAATATCTTTGATCTATTAAATATACCAGGTAGACAAAACACTGGTTTAAGAAAAATATTAGAATTGGATGAATATACTCTTAACACAAATATATATTTAATCGCAAGAAGAGTGTTAGAATTAACTTTAGAATCTCAAGATGAGTTGTTATTTAAAATATTATTTAAAATAATTGGTTGTGAGAAACAAAAAAGCATTCATGATTTAATATATTTATACCTTGAAGTACTCATTTTAAGTAATTTACCTTTTGAAAAATTATTTAATTTTGTTTATAGGAGCTTGAGTACGCTTCTTTTAAGACATAGAAAAAAAAATTATTACAGTTAGTTGATGATAATAAAATTAAAGAAAAGTTAACTAAAATAAAGCAAAAAACAACAAAATGTTCTTTTGACGATAGAATTTATTTTTCTAATGGAACTTATTATTATTATTATTGGTGTAATCTATATTCTTTCTTTATTTTTCTCTTTAGATCGTAAAGCTTATTACAAATAAATTTATTTTTTTTTGGCTAGGTTAAGTAGTTTTTTTGCTTTAATAAATTCCTTCCGTTCTATAAGAATTTCTATATACAAAAAAAGAGACTTTTCGTACATTATTATATTAATTTCGTCATGCATTCCTTTTTTTCTATTTAAAAAATTAAAATAAAAATATTCTTTAGCAAGTGATAGTAGACCTAGGTTCTCTTTATTCTTAATTTCATACTCTAATATATTGCTTCTGTCCAAAATCGAACTATAATACAATTTTTTTATGTACTTGGCTTCTTTTTCTATTTCTTTATTTCTTTTTAAATCATTATTCAGAGGTGTGAACATAGGGATAAAAGTTGTTTTGTAAATTATAGAATCAAGAAATAAATAATTAATGATCTTTGCTGGGAAAAGTAGCTCTCCTAGGTCTGTTTGGAAGATTTTTATTATTAAAAGCCATCTTTATTTATTTAGTTTTGTTTATATAGTTATTTCTGAAACATGCGTTTCAGATGTAAAACAAAACATGAAACTTAAATCTTCATTTCTTCCAGACTCTTTCCTGGATGATTCTCATCCAACATCCCCCCGCTAAGCCTCTTGAGCCTCTCTAAGCCTTTTAGCTGACTCGCGTGTCTTATAAATATATTATTTCCTACTTTTATTTCATAAACATCATTTCCTATAATATTAATGACTGAACCTATCTCCTCAAATTCGTTATCCATCTTTGATTGTTTAACTTCTTTTCTTATCAAAACGTAATCTTCAATTTTAAATATTTCATATTTTGAGTTATTCTTTTTAAACTCTTCTGCATACCTCTCTTGCATCTTTAATACTTTTCCTTTATTTTCCTCTTTAATTGCCTCGTTGGGCGTCATTCCTATACCTCGATGAACTGTATTATTGTAACTATTTATCACCTTAGATATAACTGTCTTTGTCGGACCTTTAGTATGTTTAAGGCCTTCTCTAATAGTTCTATTCGCTCTTTCAATACGACCATTACTCTGGTGATAATATAGAATTGCAAATGTTCTTTCAATCCCATTTTCTCGACAAAATTTATTTCAATTTTCATTATCAAATTCTCGGCCATTATCGGTAATTAAATTTAGAATTGGAAGTTCAATGAACTTCTTTTATAAAATTACAAATTTTTAATGACTCTTTAGTTGTGAGGGATTTTCCAAATATCTTCCTCGTAAAGTAATCTATTCCTAAGATTACCAAATCACCTTTCTTTATTTCCAGTATGTCAAAAGACACTTTCTCCCCCGGGCCAACCGTCCGAATAAACTTTCCCGGCTTTACTAATTTTTTTATCTTTCTTTAAACATGCCCAACACTCTTCCAATATTTCATTTATTTTATTCTGTGAAATTAATACACCTATCTTCTCAAGATCCTCTTTTTTTCTTTTTGCGATAGTTTAATTTTAAATGAGTTTCAATAACTTTATCTTTAACTGTATTGTTTCCTACTTTTGTTTCCTCGATTGCATTAATCTTACAATCATGACTTCGGCTTAATGCATCCGCTGTAACCATATCAATTCCTTTTCTATATTCAACTTCAAAATCAAACTTTGCGAATCTATAAAACCATTTTTGTACACGAGATGATCCGAATTCCACTTTAGATTTAATGAATTCTATCGCTTTATGATCTGTTACTAGCTTGAATCTTTTCCCTACTAAATAATATTGTAATTTTTCCATGGCCCACAAAGAAGCCAACACCTCTCTTTCTGTTATACTGTAATTCTTCTCTGAACCACTTAAAGTTCTTGACAAGTAAGCTACTGGTTTATCAATTTATCTGAGACACGCACCTAACCCTGTGTCTGACGCATCCGTCTCCAATACACAATTTCCACTCATATCAGGAATATAAAGAGTTAATGCTTCTTTCCATTTTTCTTTTCTTTTCTTAAAAATCGATTCTTTAGTCTCTGTCCATATAAATTTAACATCTTTAGATTGCAACTTATAAAGAGGTTGTAGCATATTTGACAAACCTTTTACGAATTGTCTATCATAGTTTATCATTCCTATAAACCTCTGTAACTCTTTCCTTTTTTCCGGTGTTTTATACTCACTAATACCTTGTGGCCTATTTAAACTCGGCTTTACTGTATTTAGTGATATCTCATATCCCAAGAATTTTATACTTTCTACTCTTTCGATTCTTTTATCTAAATTTTCCGCCAGGTTATACTCCTTTAGGCGTCCTAATACTTTTGCCAAATTTCTATCGTGTTCTTCTATGGTCACTCCATAAACTAATATATCATCGATATATACTAAACAACAATCTTCTAGCAAATTTCCAAGTACTAACTGCATTACTCTCTGGAAAATAGCCGGACTATTCTTGAATCCTTGTGGCATTTTCTTAAATTGCATAAGTCTTCTACTTGTGTAGAATGCAGTTTTCTCTCTATCACATTCTCGTATGGGTATTTGAAAGAACCCATCTTTCAAATCTATGCTTGAGAAATATCTTTTCCCATGTAAAAGTGTAATTAGCTCTTGGATTTTTGGTATCTCAAATCCATCTAAGTCCACTATATCGTTTAACTTTCTAAAATCAATACAGAATCTCAATTTTCCCTTTTTCTTTCGTGTTAACACTACTGGGTTAAGCCACTGCGAAGTACTTTCTTCGATTATATCTCTTTCCTCTAAATCTTTAATTAATTCCTCAAAATCCCTCTTATCTCTGTGCGTTCTTATTGGGCGACTCCAACTTATAGGCGGATGATCCTTAGTATTTATAGTGCATTCAATTAGTAATGATTTTGCAGATCTCAATTTCTTTGAAAGACTATTACTTAACAAAACTTGATCATCTTTCTCATTTTCAACTACATTCTTGAAACTTTTTATTATCATGCTCAACATATAAATTTACCGTGAGCTTCACTTCTACCTTAGATCCATCTATCAATTTAAATTCCTTGTTTGCTTTTTCAATTTTAATATTTCCTAAATTGTTTAAAAATCTACTTGTGACAACTGATTCGCAAGCACCGCTATCAAAAACTACAGGGAACTCTTTATTATTAATTTTTACCTTCTCAATGTCTAAATTTAAAGAATTAATGTTTTTATTTATTAAATTAACAGATTTTTCATTTTGTTTAGAAGGACACTCAGATGAATAATGTCCTCTTTCCTTACAGTTATAACATTTTATTTTCCTTTTGTCTTTGCCCTTACTATTTTCTTTAACAAGCTTAATCTTTTCACTATTTTCTTTAGATTTTATTTTTGAATTATTTTCATACTCTGAGATTATTTTTATCAACTTATCCAAATCTTCAAAGGAATAAAACATATTTCGAAATATTTCAGGCGAACTTTCCTGCCTTAACTTCATGAAGACTTCTCTCTCATCCGTCTTATTTGCTATTGCTTTATCTCTCAATCTTTTAATATAATGACTCCATGATTCTTCTCGAAATTTCTGTATACTTTCCAAAGCCTCTTCAGAACATATATCCTCAATATTCTGTTTAAATTCTTCCCATGTACTGGGTAAGCTCTCTTCGGGAACCCAACTCATAGAACCAACCCCTGAGTGCTGGTATACTTCTTCTTATTACCATCATCATTTTGGCTTTAAGACTTAAATCATGAAATCCTTCCTCACATTCCATTATAAAAATTTCTCTTCTAACCTCCTTTTCTTTCATGTTCTTGGTGAAGATTGTAATGGGACTAGTAATTGTTTTCTGCAACTCAAAACTTCTTACTTTTGCCGATGTAAGATCCTTATCTTGAGCTCCATTATCAACATTAGTGCATTCCTCAAAGGCCTTTGCCTTTGTGCTGGGAAAGGTAGCGCTCCTAGTCCGTGTAGGTCTGTTTGGAAGATTGTTATTATTAAAAGCTATCTCTATTTATTTAGTTTTGTTTATATAGTTATTTCTGAAACAGGCGTTTCAGATGTAAAACAAAACATGAAACTTAAATCTTCATTTCTTCCAGACTCTTTCCTGGATGATTCTCATCCAACAATCTTATTTTGCTAAAATAAAATTTTAACTAAAATTTATAGAGATATGATTAAAAAACATAGTTCTGAAATATATTGAGGTTGCCACTTATCGCTTAAATAATTATTTTAGTATTTTTAATACTATCAAGAAATAACAATTTATCTGGATAAACTTAGGTTATTGCTAGCTTTGGGGGCCCTTTTTCTAAATTGAAAAAAAAAATTAAATATTTAATGATATATATGTCATAAATTAGTAGCAAAAGAAATTAAACGTACATTATCATTACAGAAATCATTGAAAGTAGCCTTGGACCTAAATTTACAATCGTTTGTGTCGTGTCCCTTCTTTTAAAAAAATCTCTATAAAACTAATACTAAAATATAGTTTATTATAATTGCTCCTAACCTCGGGAGTCTTGTTTATCTCTTTACTGTCGTTTCGTTCAATACTGTTTTTTCTATACATACTTTCTTTCTTACTTCTTGTTCCTTACCCTTATTTAAAAGATTATTTAAATAATAAAAATTTTTATAAAATTAATATAAAATTATTTTTTGTTATGCCTGTGCATAACAGTTAGTTTTAACATGCACTTTTAAATCTTCCTAAAGTCTTTCTATTGCCTAAGCATGGACTAAAAAATCTTCAAGATCGACAAAGTGTAGCTTATTATTAATAGTATTATCTGCATAATCATTATTATACAGTTGTAAACGTCCTATCTAACAATCTGTCACCATATGAGTAGTAGAACTTTCAAAAATTTTAATAAAATTTACAAAATTGATACTGCGCCTTCTTTGTGTGCTTTCTATCAACCATTTGTTGATAAGATTTAGAGATATTGCAAGATTGAAAACGTCTTACCCAGTTTCAGTTCTTCTAAACAGTTAAGCCAATTTCATTTTTAAGGGTAAAAAAATTAAATTTCAAAACGGGCCCCCAAAAGCTAACAATAACCAAATTAATTAATAATTTAAGCTTTTAATACATCTAAAAAAGCTCTAGAGAAAAATTGAGCAAGACAAAAAGACTTATTACAAATAGTAGCTTAACTTTTATCTTACCACAATTAAAGAGATACGACATTTTATTTTTTCAATTTTGCGTTTTTTTTACAAACTGTATATGAAATAGATTTGAGCATTTATAGTAAACCATTATATAAGTTTGTTTATTCAAAGAAAGGTGTACACCTTAATACATCGGGTCTTACTGGAATAGCCATAAACTTCGTAAACAATTAAACGAGTTTATTAAAAAGATACGGTGCTCATCTCTCGAAGTTGATGTGGAATATAAAATTTTAGGCAACAAATTCTTTGAAATATGTAAGTTATTGAGTTTATAAATAATGACATTAATATTTTTAAAAAAAAATTGTGACCCCTCAAAATGGCTTTGGTTTTTTTTAGATATCCCCTATAATACCTCTTATAGGTATAGATGTCTCTTGTTCCATTGATTTCTACTGGTGCAAACAAAAACTTAAAATTAAAGCGATGAAAGGCGTAAAAAAATATCTACAATCTTATTTAGCTGAATTTATGTGGAGAGAGCGCTTCTTAGGAAACGAATTCTTTAAATCTCTTGAGTGTATTGAACCCTTAATTGACTAATTAAACCTCTTTGACTAATTTAACCTCTTTATAATTTTTGTTTTTCTATTTTTTACATTTTTCCTGAAGGAAATAATGAAATTTATATTTTCGGGGGGGAGATAATGACATTGATCCAATAATATTTCTATTTAATATACTAAATTTTTTTTGCTTTAGTTTAATAATTTTATCTAATTTTCTGAGAAACCCCTCCTATTGATCCGTTTTTTAGTAACAAAAAAAATTATTTGTATTTGATGCAAGAACTGGAGAATAAAACCTAAATAGGAACAAAAAGATCTTAAATATCTTAATCTATAGCCACACTTTACAAAAACAATAATCTTAATGGAATTAAATTTAGATTAAATTACTTTATTAAAATTTAATAAATAAATATAAAATAACTAAAACTATAAAATTTAAAATTGTTCTTAGTGTAATAACAATTATTTTTTCATTGTCATAACCTCGATACAAATAAATTATTGCGAATAATAAATTACTTACAGAGGCAAAAAAAAGGACAATATCTTTTATCATGCTTATTGTTATCTAAATTAAATTTTCATCGGTGCTATCTTGAAAATGTTCTTTTTGATTTCATTCAAAGATATCAATATCAGAGTCTAGTTTCGAATATGAGTAAACCATTGTTTCATCGCTTTCTCTTAAGTTATCTTCATAAACAGTACCATTTATACCTTTGACATCAATTTTTTCTCTAAAACTTACCTTTTTCTTTTTGCTAAGCACATAATTAAGGTAAACTGAAATTTGAAGATTCATTAGGCTATAATAATTTTCTTATTTATCAATATTATTAGATTAAATGTAAATCTAAGCTATTTTTACAACTTAAAATAAATTAACATTGCTTTATAGAAACAGTATGACTTAAAGTTTTTATAAAGAAAAAAATATGATATTAAATAATATTCATTCATGTAATGTTAATCAAAGATTGTGATATTTTGATAATTATCATTATCATAATCATTATCATATATATTATATATATATTATTATACATAATATTACTAAAAGGATTTTACTTTTAAATTTATTATTCCTTTTCTATATATAATACTAATAGGATTAACCATTCTTAGAATAAATTTTCTTTTTTTTGTGTGTGCCACATGTAGGGGGAAATATTCATAGAGACTCTCGCGGGTGAACTGTGGTTAGGTCCCACTCGAGTACTGTAAGATTCCTACTCACTAAAACCCCCTCCTTTAATGTAGCCTTATGCGGCGAGCACGATCATACCCATTGGGCTTTGATTCCGGGTGAACCAAACCACTAGCCTTGCCCTAAATCATACCGAACATGTAGATCCACAGTAGGTAGTATTTACGAGCGTGGTTAGAGACTCGGGGAGAGAGCATCATCGTACCTGCATAGTCAGTCCATATCATCCACTGGTTGCAAGCACACCTGCTTACACTACCAACTCGTTTAATTGGACTCAAGTCTCCCACCTGTTTCGAGCGACGTGCGTAGCTTCAGATAGGCCTCCCGCAGGACCTTTCACCCTACTTAGTCTAGCTCTCCTTCTTGAACGACAAGTCCCACCTTGTCAATTTATTGAACCCATGGACAGCCGACCCATCACCATTATCCTCTCGGAAAGTTAATCCACCAATTGGGGTTTGGGACTCTAGAATAAATCTTCAAAATAACATGCATTTAAACTATAACTGGGCAGAAGTGTTCTATATAGATAAATCTAAATTATTTGGAGGTAGACGGCCTGACAATAGATATTATTCTATTATACTCGTCCCTTTAATGTCTTTTAAAGATTGTAAAATATAATTGTTGGAATAAAACATGGGTTTATTTTTTAAAATATTATTTAAGGACCATAAAACTGAGAAAGGTCATGTTTCACAATGTTAAGTATTAGTTAAGTTAAGTATTTATTATTACTTTATCGTAGACGAGTAAGTTTTTAAAAGGGTTATAAAATACTAAAAATAATATTTTTGATTATTTTTAGTTAATGATAATTACAGTACTGTCGTAATCAGTGTGGATTACGTTTCTGATTGGTGTCCAAATTTCTTCTTTAGATCCTGAAATTTGATTGGTTCATAAAAGTATATAAACTAATATTTGAACCAACGGATGGAAGATAACAGAGAGCTAAGACACGACAAGTACAATAGGATTTTCTGCTTTAAAAGAAACATTTTGTGATATGGAAAAATAATAAATAAACTAATTAGTTATATTATAAACATGTTAATAAGACATATTTATACAATCAATTTACCTTATATGTATAACATGTATAATATAATACTTATCCAATAAATTTTAAACTTGTAAAAAAGATGGATGTAAATTTATTTCTTTTACATAAAAAAGTATTTTTTCTCTTGAAATTTATTTGAATTACTTAAATTTTTTGACTGTCTTTTTACAATTTAAGTAAATTAAAAAAAGCATAAATTTATTTTTTCATTGATTCCTCATGAATTTTCATAGCTTAATCAAATTATTGCTCTCTAAAGAGAATGGATTAAGGAAAGAAAACGATGATTATCTAAGTGAGGTCAAAGGATTTCTAGATACTCCTAAATAAAAAGAATTTACAGATACTATACTAAAGAATGACGTTATTAATGATCTAAAATCATTTCATGCAAAATCTAAGTTGTTAAAAATAAAAGTTGATAAGAATTTTATGAAAGTTAAATGTGGATGAAAAAAAAAATATTAAAAGAAGAAACAGACGATTATTTTAGTTTTGATCTGACACCTTTTGATGGGTTTAGTTATTATAAAGAACCATCAAAAAAGTATATTATTTCATTAAATATAGATCTTAAGCAAGATAGTGAATATGAAAGATGTTTATCGAGATGTCATAATACTATTTTTAACAGTTACAAAAGTAAACATATTATATTTAAGATAAAAAATTTTAAAGATGTTGAACTATTAAGTCTAGAATGTATTAATTTTAAGAGTTATTTTCCGTACTTCTATCAATTTCAAGGTAAATTTTATTGTGCATATTTACAAATTTATTTACCAAAAGAATATTATGAATTGTCTTTTATATTCTATATTATTGATAGAGCCAAGGATAACGAAACAAAATCTAAAATTATAGAAGCATTTAACAATTCTAAAGGTCTTCCTTATGCTTCGAATAATAGTTTAAAACCATGGATACTCTCACCTTTTAAAGCATCACTTAAAGAAGATAATGTTGAAATGATTGTAAAGAAATTTTTAATAGCAGTGAAAGAAATTTCTTTATCAATTATTTTAGATGGTTTAAGCAAAAGGAAGAATTTATTTCTATATACAAAGGATATAAAAAACAACTAAACGATCAAGAGAAAAAATTATTTGATCGTATACTATCTACTATATGTCTATGTGTTTACACATGTAGCTGTAAATATGAACCTAAATCATCTTATATACATCGATGGTATAGAAAAATATGTAATCCTTTATTTGATAAACATTCGCCACCATCTAAAGATGAAGTAGAATTTGAAAATTTAAGAATTAATTTTTGCCAAGATTTTTTTACTTATTGTTTAGACTATCATGAAGAAATCCTTCTTAAATATAAAAATAAGTTTATTGACTTTACATTAGAAAATATGTATAATGATATTAATACGTATTTTGTAAAGATTGAAAGTAAAGTCTTTAATAAACAAGAATTAAATAAAAGTATAGGTGAAATGACTTCTGGTAAACGTAAGAATACGTTAGATCCTACAAAAGATAAAATTGATAAAATTATTAAAAAAATAGAAGAATTTGCTGCAGAATTTGAGGAAAACATGCTGCCAAGCAGTAGCTTCTTCTAGAAGCTAAACTTATCTATAACAGGAAGATCTTAACATTACTCTTCCTGAAAAAAATTTATTTAAAATTATTTAACCCATTATTAAAAGAGATAGGAGCAAGAAATAAAGATATTTTAAATAAAAATAGTTCTTTTAGTACTCCTATAGGTCAGAAAGGGAAGACCTCTCACAACAAATACTTTTATGATATATTTATATGAAAGCAATAATAAGCAACTATATTGAACCCATTTAAGTTTATTTTTCTACTGTTTTATTTTTAAAAACTAAATATACTATTATAAAAATAAGGACTATTTGTTCATCTAGGCCCGGTTGCATAACCTGGGGAAGTTAAAAATTTGAATAAGCAAACTTTCATGTAATAGGTTATTCAAACTGAATGATCTACAATATTGTTTTTATGTTTATATTTTAATATATCACTACGATACAAATATTCTAGTCCCAAAGAAAGGATTCCTAAAAAGAATAAAACTATTGTTTATAAATCTAGTTCTACCACTAATCTACATAACACAAACATTGATTGTGTTTAGAAACAACAATTCTAAATTTTTTTATTAAAAGAAATGGGCTCCAAAAATATTTAAAAAAATGAGGATGAGCGAGAAGATCATGCTTGGGAGCTAATTAATGTTAAGAATATCGTGTTTAGAGAGTTAAAGAATCGAACAAATGTTTGAGGAAAGTAGCAATGAGTACAAAGGTAGGGAAACTGGTTTAGGAGTATGTGATGCAAACACTTTAAATTATTCTAAAAACTTTGAAGAAAATTTTTAAGCAAGATGACTTTTGAAACAAAAATTTTTTGTGCAAAGGAGAGTGCTGCTTGTGGAGACTTTGGTGGAATTTTGGGAATGATTAAAAAAGAGTTTAGTGTGTGTAAAAGTAGAGTGACTATACTAGAGAATTCTTTGAATGCACAGATGAATGAGAATGCACAATGCAAAAATAAAATTAGTCAATTACAGCAGTGGTTCTCAACCTTTTCGTGCTCACGACCCCTTTTTTAGCAAAAAAATCTCTACGACCCCTCTGATTTCTTGGTTTACTTCATAACTTAATTGATAAAGATTTAATGTAAATTTTGATACAACTGATAATTGGTGGTACTAACCTTTATTTTACCGTAGTATATTTACCTTAAAAATGTATATTCTTACTAATTTCATTAATAATTTTTAATTGTTAAGTTTATCTTTGAAAATAATACAATATTATGTGAAAATCATATAACAGAAGATTTTATTCTTTTTAAACTTTAAATATAATTAGTGGTATTCTTACCATAAATATTCTAATTTTCCCTCTTTTTTTTTAAATATTTTCGCTAAAAATTATACAAAGGAATATACCCCTGAAAAGATGAATTTTTCTAATAAAAGTCTTTTAGAAACATTTTTAATGTAGGATACCACCCCTTTTTCAAAATACGGAAATCCATTTTCCCGTTTATATCATAATAGTTTGTGAATATTATTTCTATATAAGGGCATAAATAATAAAATAAATAAATAAAAAAAACCTTATTAACAAACAAAACATGAAAAGATAAAGAAAATATAACAAAAAAGAAGAGATTATATAACAACGTGCTTGGGAAGTATAACTTACAGAAGGCCTCATCAGAAAGTTTTACTTTAAAAGGATAAAACCTTTAGACCTATTATTAAATAAAAATTTTAAAATATAGTTATGTTGTTAACAATACGCAAAGGCTTCCTGTGTTATAGCCTTTTTTAAACACTGGCTGTGTACACTGAGTCTTAACTGGTATCTTTGAATTGATATATTACTGTACTTACTTCTAATTTAAAAGAATAAAGCAATCAATATTGGCACAATACATCCTAAAATGATGACTTAAATGTATTTAAGTATAAAAAATCTCACATTTAGAACAAAAAAGGATATCTTATCTTTTTTTTACCAGTTCTTAACTTCTTTAATAATAAATGTTAAACATTCAAAAATACAAATTTTATACATTTTGATTGATGACTTATAAGCTATATCCGTTCATACGGGTATATTTTAAGTATAAATATTCTTTTTTATATTTTATTTCTCAGAATTTATTAAAGATACTGTTTTATCCAATATTATTGTTGGAATTAACCATTTTTTTGCATGTCTTGTATGGGTAAGAAATTATATATTTTTTTAAACAAAAAGTTGTTATTGTGTCGTGCCCAGAGGGATACTTCCCCTCTTTTAAAAAATTCTCTATAAAATTAATACTCAAATATAGTGTCAAGCGGCAGCTTCATCTAGAAGCTACGCTTATCCTATCAGGAAGATCTTAAAATTACTCTTCCTGATATCATCATCATATTAATAAAAGGATTTCAAAATAATTTTTTAACCTCTCTTCTACGAAAACAAAATAAAAAATCATGAAATTTAAAAGTAATAAAAGAAGTTTTTAAATGTGCTAATTATACAAAAAACAATTTTAAAATTTAATTATCTGTTTGTTTAGGTATTTCTTAGTATATTTTGATGGCTTAAATAAAAATGTAGATTGTTATGATTTTTACTGTATTTTAAATTTATTTTTAATACAATTATATGTATATGGTACTTTCAAATTCAATAAATAATATTTTGTAAGCTTTTTATAGCAAAAATTTTTCATTTTTTGAGATTAAAGCATTAGAAAATTTACAATGTCAAAACAAATATATGCTTAATTTTATTGTTGTATGTTAAATATATTTTAATATTCATTTTAACACTAAAGCTTCCACGAGCCAGTCAAATGACCGCTTCCAATGGCAATTCCAATGTATCGGTGAAATCCCGGTAGGTTTAGTGTTAAAGACGCCTATGATTATATTAAGAACTATAATGTGCATATGTTAAATTTATTTAAAATGTAATTATTCTCCTTTAAAAATCCTTTTCAAAAAATTATAATGCAATTTAAAATAATAAAAGTTTATAGGAACAAAAAACAGTTAAATATTCTTAAAATAGAAATTATATGTTTACAGATGCCTCTAACATTCTTTTTTTATAATAACGAAATAAATAAATAAAAAATCTTTAATGAATAAATAAAAAAAGTAGAAGCAAAAAAAAAAAAAAAGAGCATAAAGTTTGAGGCAATACTGTAAGTATATTTTTTGGAAAACGTTGCTTAAAGAATTTTTTAATTTTAATTATTTTTAAAATATCTTTCTTTTTTCTAAAAATAATTCTAGAAATTTCTAGAAAAAAAAACTATATAAACAATTTTTTTAACCCCCTATTATGTTTTCATCAAATCAACAAAAGGAAGATTTATGTGAGACATTTAGTAACACTAGCGTTAGAACTTCAGATGAAGTTAGAAGTACAGGTGGTTTATACACTTTGGATAGTAGTGGTGTAACTTTTGAAGCTTTTTAAAAAAAAACATGCTGTTGAAACAAAAAGAGGGAGTATTAATGTATTCAGTTTCAATGGGGAAGAAAATGTAAATAGCAATAATTGCGACGATAAAATAGGAGGAGTAAATGTATTGCAATCTAACGGCATGCCAGTTTTCAGCACAAATGAAGACGTGGACACTTTATCAAGGAAGTTTAGAGCTAATATTAGGTCTTATAATTCAGCTTTAAGCTTTGCTTCTATGGGAGCAAAAATAGAGAGTTTAGTGGATGGTCCTTATTGTTTTAAAATTCATGGCCAAGTATATCATAACACGTATAATGTGAATAATAACCCCAAGAAGTATTCACAATTATATGTTATTGATACTTCTGAAGCTACTGATCTCAGATTAAATAATCAAGCTAATAAGGAATGTGACCAGAGTATCATGAGAGATCTTGATCTCATCATTCGAGAAATAAATCCATATTCCGAAGCATTTAAAAATATGACTGAAGTAGAAAGTGGGAAAGGATGTGCTGATAATCTTTCTTTAGTTTTCAACAAAAATATAAATAGAGATCAAAGAAGATATAATACACCTACAGTAAGTGAAATAGCAATGGTCTTTGAAGATATAAATGGAGAACCTCCATTTGAAAGAGATCTTAAGGTGTATAGAAAAAATGATCAACTTGATAATGTAAGATTGAGCATACTCAGTCCTAATTTAGATCCTATGGTATATGTATTATTGTTTCCGTATGAAGAATCAGGTTGGCAGCAAAATTTATCACTATTGTTCTACCATAATGAGCTCAAGAAAGTCTCTTTACTTCAATATAAGATCTCACAGGTTGCTGTAAAAGAAGAAATTTTTAATCCACTTCTTCACAGTGGTAAGTTGTTTCAACAGTGGATTGTTTATTCTTATTTACAGGTCGAAGCCAACAATCTTAACTTTATAAAGCTAAATCAGAAGAAGTTAAGAGTAGATTGTCACAAAGGGTTGGTGTATTATGTAAATAATGGTACACCAAGTACACAAAGACCTGTAATATTGCCATCTTCTTTCCAAGGATCTCCACGTAACATGAGAGAGAGATATCATGATGCAATGGCTATAGTTACAAAGTATGGTAAGCCTGACCTATTTATTACTATAACTTGCAATCCTAATTGGAAAGAAATTAAAGACAATTTGTATCCAGGTCAAACAGCTTCTGATAGACCAGATCTGGTGGCTAGAGTCTTTAATCTTAAATTGAAGGCATTATTGAAGGACATCCTAGATGGTAAAGTATTTGGAGATGTTGTAGCTCATGCTTATTCGACAGAATTTCAAAAGCGTGGATTGCCTCATAGTCACATACTTATTATTCTTAAGGAAAAAATTGATGGTATTTCTAAGATTGATCAATTTGTGTCAGCTGAAATACCATCAAAAGAAAAGGATAAGCTACTACATGATCGTGTAATGAAACACATGATTCATGGACCGTGTGGAGTATTTAATCCTCTTTCTCCATGTATGGATAATGGCATTTGTACAAAAAATTTTCCAAAGGAGTTTGTGGCTGAAACATTAATTAATAAAGAGGGATATCCATCATATAGAAGGATGAATACTGGTTCCTATAATTTGAGAGGAGTCAATGTTAATAATTCCTATGTGGTCCCTTACAATAGTTTCTTGCTTAAAAAGTACAATTGCCACATTAATGTAGAAGTCTGTACATCCATAAAATCTGTGAAATACATTTTCAAGTATATTTACAAAGGCTATGATTGTGCAGAGCTTAAGCTGACAGATAACAATGAGATTGACCAATATGTCAATTCTCGATATGTATCTGCTCCAGAAGCAATGTGGAGATTGCTAGAATATAAGATGCATGGTAAGTCTCACAGTATCATTAGATTACCTGTGCATCTTCCACAAGAGCAACTCATTGTTTTTGAAAAAGGTAGAGAGGAAGAAGCAATGAGAACCAGAGACTTGCAGCAGACACAACTTCTCGCATGGTTCAACCTCAATAAAGTTGATGAGGATGCAAGAAGTCTGAATTACCTCGAAATACCATATCATTACATGTATGAAAAAGGCATTTGGAGGAAGAGAAAGTACAATAAAAAAGAAAAGACCATTCCAAGATTATATGCTGTATCACCAACAGATAAGTAAAGGTTCTTTCTTAGGTTATTGTTACTTCATGTAAGAGGTGCAGAATCCTATGAAGATTTAAGGACACATCATGGAATTACATATAGCACTTTTGAAGAAGCTGCTATAGCAATGGGAATTATGTCTTCTGATAATGAATGGGAGAGAGTTTTACAGGAGGCTGTAAGCCCTCAGAGCCCTTCTTAAATTAGAAATTTATTTTCATACATCTGTGCATTCAATCAACCTCTAAAACCAGCAGAGTTGTTTGATAAATTCTATGATGATATGATTGAGGATTTCAAGGAACATAAAAATCCTAAAGATAAGTTGCTCTCTATTATCAAGGAAATAGTAAGTTCCCACGGATGGAGCATGCAATCTTTAAGTCTACCAGAGCCTCAAGATTTGATTTTAGATTATGAGACAGACAAAGTATCTACTGAATGTGTAGATGCAATATTAGAGACTCTTAATAATCAACAAAGGGAGGCCTTCGAGTTGATTATTGAAAAAATAAATACTTCTGGTGGTTTACTTTATCTTGATGGACCAGCAGGATCAGGTAAAACCTATTTGTATAACGTGCTAACCATATATCTACATAGTTTTGGAAAGCACACTATTCAATTAGCAACTACCGGAATAGCTGCTGACCTGTTGGACAATGGTAGAACAGTGCATAGTGGTATGAAATTGCCTGTTCCTCTGACAGAAACAAGCGTCTCAAGACTAGATATCAATTCCAAGGAAGCTAGAATAATCAGAGACTCTTCTCTCATCTTAATAGATGAAGTTTCTATGATGTCCAAGTATGCCTTGAATGCAATCGATGAAGTGCTGAGACGAACTTATGATTCTACTAATATCTTTGGTGGTAAAACTATACTATTAGGTGGTGATTTTAGACAAACTGCTAATATAGTAATAAAAGGTACACCAAGGGATATTATAGAGAGCTCAATTATAAGCTCAAAACTTTGGCATAAAGTTACTATACTAAGCCTTTCCATTAATATGAGAACTTTGAATCAATCATGTTTCTCAGAATGGTTACTTGGTTTTTGCAATGGTAGTCTCAATAATCACGAAGGAGTAATAAAGATACCAGATGAGTACTTAGAAAAGGAAAATTTGGTATCATCTATATTTGGTACTGAGAAAATAAGTAATGTAGATAAAAGTATCTATTCAAAGATAATTTTAACTACTAAGAATGAGTATGCTAGCATGATCAACATGGAGGTATTAGACCTATTAGAAGGTGATTGCAGAGCATACTCAAGTTCAGATAGCATTGTTTCAGATGATGTTAATGAATACATGAGGTATCCTATAGAGTTCTTGAATAAGCAGCAACCTTCAGGACTACCTCCACACACATTAAAGTTAAAAATAGGAGCCATAGTGATGCTATTAAGAAATCTTGATGCAAAAAATGGGCTTCTTAATGGAACAAGAATTTGGATTACGCAGCTGCATGAGAATTTCTTAGTAGGTGAAGTCATCACTGGGAGAGCAAGGGGAAAAGTTGTAGCAATACCAAGGATAGACCTTACTCCCAGTGATACATTGCTGCCATTCCTTTTAAAAAGGAGACAATTTCCTGTGGTAGTATCATTTGCTATGACCATGCACAAAGCTCAAGGACAGACATTTGATTCTGTCGGTGTATATCTGCCTGAGCCAGTATTTACTCATGGTCAATTGTACGTTGCATTTTCCAGAGTAAGAAATGAGTCCAATTTAAAAGTATGGTTAGGTGGAGCTAATGAAACCAGGAATATTGTGTACAGGGAATTCTTGGTTAAACGGTGAAGTGTCTTTCTGTGGCTTTTGATATTTAAATAATTAAAAAGCTTACAAAAAACATGTTCAAAAACTGAATATATAATCTCAAGTAGCAATTTTTCAAATTTTAAAGCTTTTACCATTTTTTAGCATATTCCCGTTCTCAGAACGGGTAACTCTGCTAGTATCATTTAAAATTATTTAACCCATCATGAAAGAAGATGGGAGCTCGCAATAAAGACATTTTTAATAAAAATAGTTCTTTTAATATCCTGTAAGTCAGAAAGGGAAAGCCTCTGGCAACATATAGTTTATTATAATTGCTCCTAACCTCGGGAGTCTTGTTTATCTCTTTACTGTCGTTTCGTTCAATACTGTTTTTTCTATACATACTTTCTTTCTTACTTCTTGTTCCTTTCCCCTATTTGAAAATTATTTAAATAATAAAAGATTTTTTTATAAAAATAATATAAAATTATTTTTTGTTATGCCAGTGCATAACATATTGTCACAGGGAGAATCTCCTTGTGTCCTCAGATTACCTGCTTTTAAGGAGCCATATAAACGCTAAAAATTATATTATTCTATAAAAAGGGGATAATTTTACCCCTCATGAAATCAATAAATATTTTTGGTTTTTATAAAACATCTAACAGCTTGGACGGGACCAACCTAACAGTTATTACTTTAGATGGAATAATAGAGTATTCTATCTCGACAATTATAATTGTCAACAATACTTTTATTGTTCATGTTACATTCATGCATGGGGTTAAAAATATTAAAATATTTAACACGCATGCGACAATAATTAACATTAAAATCTTCCTTTTAGTCTTTCTTACAATCTTAAGTATCATTAAAGTTGTTTTAGAGTCCCATAGCTCAGTGAGTGGGCTATCATTTCGAGAGGGTAATGGTGCGGTTCGACGCCGCGTGGGCACGAAAAATTGTCAAGGTGGGACTTGTCAGTTCAAGAAAGATAGTTAGACTAAGTAGGATGAAGGGTCTTACGGGAGGCCTATTTGAAGTTGCGCACACCGCTCGATACAGGTGGAAGACTTGAGTTCAATTAAACGAGTTGGTAGTGTAAGAGGGTGTACTTGCAATCAGTGGATGATATGAACTGACTATACCAGTACGATGATGCTCTCTCCCCGGGTCTCTAACCACGCTCGTAAATACTACCTACTGTGGATCTACATGTTTGGCGTGGATTAGGGTAAGCTAGTGGTTTGGTTCTCCCGGAATCAAAGCCCAATGGGTATGATGCGTGCTCGTCGCATAAGGCTACATTAAAGTAAAGGGTTTTAGTGAATGGGAATCTTACAGTACTCGAGTGGGAATGAACCACAGTTCACCCGCGAGAGTCCCTATGAAGATTTCTCCTTACCTGTGGCACACACACACAAAAAAGTTAACATTTTTCCTACTTAAAATTATTTATTAGGGTTAAAATTATAAATTTTTAAAATACCATCAACAATGTGAATGCATCGAAACCTTTAAAAATGATGATGTTTAATAAATCTCATGCATAATTAAATTCTATCTTAATCTTTTTTTATTATTATTGATAATATTTATTTATTTTTCTGGTTTTTTCTGGGAGAAAATATTGTCATTGATCCAAAATAGCTTTTACTTCCTTATATTAGTTTTATAAAAAACAAAGAAAACACACAAAAGTTTATATTTTATAACTGTATAGATATAGAAATTACTAAGATCTATAAAAAATCTCTGATACTTTATAGCTATTTTTTGATTTGTGCATTTTTTTTTTTGGCCACGAGTGTATTAAAATATAAACAAACAAATAAGAGATCCTAAACAAATAAATAATATTATACAGACTAATACTTAACATTTATGAAATATGACCTTCTTAGTTTTATGGTCTATAAATACTATTATAAAAAAACCCATGTTTTATTCCAACACTATTATTGATAATATCTTTTATAAGCAATGGTTACTTCTTAACGACTTACATGAGATCCACCTATTGCGTAGTTGCAAGTAATACTTAACACTTACAGCAGTGACCGATCCGTTTATATCAAAGGCAAAAGTAGTTTTTCCGGAGGTATGCTCTTCTAGCCCCATCTACAGCTAGGTTTGTGTGCTTTATGCACGCAGTCAGCATTCTCGATCCATCAAAAATGTACGTTCCTACATAAAACCCAGTCAATTGGGGAAGATTTCAGAACAAGAACAATTAAGATTACACCTTAAATATGTGGTTTTAAACTTCCACTGAAAACTCAAACTCTCAAAAACGGTTTTACACCATATTGTGAGCAAGAATTTTTTTTCTTCACACATCCCCCCCCCCTTTTTGTCTTCCAATAAAGTTATTTTATCTAAAGTTTTTAAATTAAATTATTCATCATATAAAGATTTATATCAAAATAAATAAAAATCATGCTTCATGGTGGTCGATCTACTGGGTGTTTGTGGTTTTCTTAGTGGTTCCTTCAACCTTTTTTTTATAGTTTCATTAAAGATATTTTATTTATTTATTTACCATGTTTCATGAATAACAGTATCATGATTTATCTTCTCTCTTATGTTCTAAATAACTACTAATGCTCTAAGAAAATCTTATCACAGCCCTAATTAAACACGATCATTTCACAAGAATATTTTTGGTTACCATAAACAAAAAACAAATTGTAAGAAGAGGTATACTACTTGGTATATGAATAATAAAATGCATTTCCTTTTTTCCACCAACAAAAATTGTGATCTTATGTATAAAATAACTATTTACAGGAAAACTACCTGTTATAAGAACGGTCAATTACTTTTTAACAACCTATAAAGTAGGTTTATTCGTTTTTTTCGATTAAAACAAAAGATTTAGAATAGCGAAATTTAAAAGTATTTATCATTTAGAACACTTAAAAATTGTATAAATGAAGCTCAAACGATACACAATAAACTAGTGTCATTTTTTAGTTAATTAAAATCTACGTAACTTGATTTTTCACCTTTTTTAAGTATTAAAAATCTTATTGTTTTTTTAGAATTTAAGAGTCAAAAATTCAAAAAAAAAATATCAATATAAAAAAATAAAAGTAGTAAATGATGTTTGTGTAAGTTATGCTTTCCAAATACGCTGAGGTGTAATCTATTTTTTATTCATTGTGTTTTCTTAAACTTTTCACGTTTTATATCCCAATAAAATTATTTTATTTTTAATAAATGATCTTTAAAGTTAAAAAAATAAACTTTTTTTGTAATATTTTTATTATATGTGATACTATAAGTTTTATCATTTTAGATAAATTAAGAATTGATTTAAACGACTTAATGAAAATTTATTCTTAAATAAATTAATTAGAAAGAAATAAAAAGTATTGTTTGAAAATTTTTATATTAATTTATGAACAAATGCAATCAAAAATTAAATTTATAGTACATGATTACATAGCATGCTATGATGTAATTGATACCTTTTACTGCATTTTTAAAAGCTCATCATGTTTTTTTTTAATTAAATTAAATTTTGTTATCAATGATTAAAAGAAATAAAGAGAAACTTAAAAAATAAATATTAGATGAATGTTTTGAATTTAACAAGAATTAAAAAAAATGGTAGAATATGCAGTTTAGTTTATTTAGAAATTTAAATTATTTAAATTAATCTCCTTTAAATTTTATAGCTAATTTAACTATAAATAGAAGTTATAAAAGTATAAAAAAAGTAATTTAAGATAAAAAATGAATGTCTTTTATTTATATTTAATAGAACATGTGCTGGGATTAAATAAAGTTAAAGATGATTTTATTAATAAGATTAAAGATAAAATTAAATATAAAATGCAAAATGATTACATTGAATACGATGGATTTTCTATAAACCTACTCTATGGAATTCATGAGATAAGTTATAAATCTAACGAAGTATTAATAAAAAGTTATGACAGCAAAGGAAATGTAGATGAGGTCTTCCGTATCGAAATTAATAAAACTCAGAATTTAGATCTAAACAATTTGAATCAGAATATTTCTAAAATCATACTTAAAAATAAGAAGTATCTCTATAATATTGTATGTGTCAATGATAATACATTAAATTTATATATTTCTAATAATAACTATTGTTTTAAATTAAATAAATTGAGTTACATTGAAAATCTTAGAGCACATTTTAGAAATACAAGAATAGGAGAATATCAAGTTTATTATATTGATTTAAGATTTATTTTTCATGAAAATAACTTTATACATGAATTTGGAAATTCTCATTGGAATATTATTTACAAATACAGATCAAAAGAGATGATGCGCTTAGTAAGAATAGAAATTGATGAAGTATTTAGTTTAGACTTTGTAAAAGAACATTATTTTAGTAATGATGAAATTTTTACTATTTCTAACAGTTCCTTAGAAAAATTTTTCAAGGATAATTTAATAAAGCATAGAATTTTAAATCTAAGTTATGTTCGCTTTATTGAAAGAATTCGTATTCTAGAAAATATTATTATAGTATACAATGAAGCTACAAAAAGAGATTATTTTAAGATTTCTAACTATAAACGTGATTCAGATTTTAAAATTTATGAACCTTTAGATAAAAATATATATATATATCTGTTCTAAATTACATGCAAAAGCTCTTAATGCCTTTCATAAGATTGAAAATAAGACAGAATTTATATTAATTTTTGATTTAATGCTGTTTTCTCCAATTCTTAAAAAAATTATAAAGGAATCATTGGAAAATAAAAAATCAAAATGTTTTAAGCTTTTTAAAAAACTAATGAAGGATATAGAAATAGATTTACCTAATGAATCCTCAGATCCTTTGCTAGAATATTCGATTATTAATGAAATCTGTGAAATAATTAAGAATTATAGAATAAAACTTAAAATTAAAACCATACATAAATTATTGATGTACATGCATCTCGATGTCCTAAAAGAAATAGATTTTGATTATAGATATCTTCTAAACCTGTTTAGTTTGTTATTTAGAAATAGTACTTTTTGCCATCAGAATAATTTTATTCTACAGGATGTTACACATTCTTTAACGAAACATTAAAAAAATAAATAATTTTAAGTAACTTTTTTTAAATAAAAAATAATTTTATTAAGTTATGTTGACATTGTCCTCTTATTCAAGAAATAAAATTAAGATATTTGACTTTTTTCTGCGGATGAAAAGTGACACTAAAGAAGAAACTTATTGTTGTCGGAGGCTTTCCCTTTCTGACTTACAGGAGTACTAAAAGAACTATTTTTATTAAAAATGTCTTTATTTCGAGCTCCCATCTTCTTTTATGATGGGTTAAATAATATATCAGGAAGAGTAATTTTAAGATCTTCCTGATAGGATAAGCGTAGCTTCTATATGAAGCTGCCGCTTGACACTTATATTAACAAAATATAGTTTTACCAACGCAACATAAAAAAAGTGAATTAGTGTATTCTTATTCATTAAATAAAATTAAATGTCGCGCGCCATTAGCGCGACCTCTCCAATAGGGCTACCATAGAAAAATAAAAGGAAAAAAATTTATTAGCGGAAAAAAAAGAAATTAAAAAAAAATGCCTTTCTATTTTAAAAAAGTTATAATTATTATTCCATGTATTATTTTATTATTCTTGCACATAATGAGGTTAGTAAATTAGGTCACTAGAAACTTAAGAAATTGTAATAATAATAAAAAAAATGATATATTATGGGTAAACTTGTGTCTAAGCCGGTTGGAAATATATAAAAAAGCTAATTTAATTTTTTTCAAAGATTTTTACATATTCTAAATTTTTTTTCTCCATTTTTTAACAATAAAGTATCTTCAATATCTATCTCTAATATTTTAAAAGGTCCTTCAAAGAAGGATTCTAGCTTCTTCTTTTTAGTTTTTGGATTATTATCAAAATTCTTTTTAACTAAAACTAGATCGCCAACCTCAAATGTTTCATCTTTTTGACTTTTTTTTTAAACTTTACTTGAAAATACCTTTCTTGAGAATTTTGATCCTCATAATGATGAGATAAATTTAGAAAGCTGTTATCATCCTGAAAGTTAGTTTCTTCAAGCAAACAAGTGTTAAAACCAACCCTATTTTTAAATAAAAGAAATGGAGACTTTTTTGTTGACTCGTGAATGCTTATATTGCATTCATAAACAATTTTTTTTAAATATCTATCCACTTTTTAACATCAATATTACTCGTAAAAATGTGCTTTTGAAGGTATCTTGTAACTGTCTGATTAAATCTTTCAATTATACCTTGGATTTGAGGATGCCTTGGTCTACCAAATTCACGTTTAATATGAAAGTTTTCACGAAGTTCATCTATAGTAGAGTTTTTAAATTCTAAACCATTATCCGTGTGTAGAATTTTAAAAGCGCCTTCATTACAAATTAAATCTAGAAGACACTCATAAACCTCAATAGCAGATTTAGTCCTTAAAGGATATGCAAAAGAAAATTTAGAATACACATCTATTACCGTCATAATCCATTTATAACCATCATTATAATGGTGATATCTATGAAGGTCAATGCAATCTACCTGTACCCTTTAAAATGGAAACGATGCAAGAATATGCTTTCCCTAAACTTTCTCCTTTAGAGGCTGTGATTGTTTGCATTCATTACATTCATTCACAATATTTCTGATAACAGATCTGGGAACACCAAAATATAACTGCTTGCATAGATCCTCCATTTTTTTTTGCCCGAAGTGAGTCGATACATGCAAAGTTCTAACTTCTTGAATCATCGATTGTGTATTATCAAGCGATATAACTTTTCTATGATTTCCATTTTCACAAAGCAAAAACAATTGATCGTTAAGAACAATAAAATTTTTAGACTTTACTCTTAAACGAGATTTTTGATGCTTTGTTCCTTGAAAAAATTTAAGTTCTTGGTTTTTAAGCATGCTAAAATTTCGTCATACTCCTTCATTGTTTTGATATAACCACGCTTACTCATAATACTAAGGAGTAAAACTATTTTTCAAAAATAGTTATGATTACAACAAATTTAAAGCACCAAATTTGTACTTTTCGTGAGCGTTGATCGAGTGATAAACAATGGGATTGTCTTGAGCTTGTTGATGGTTCGATTCGGACCTCACGCGTTTTCATATAAAATAAAAAGAGACCAAGAGTTTGATTCAACTCTTAAGGAAAACAAAAGTAGCCCTATTGGCGCGCAACAGTCATGGGTTTTTGGTATAGTTTAAAGTTGTTTTTCATACTACCGAACTAAAACTATAGGTGCGCTTACAACATGGAGCTTACACCATTCACAATCAATAGCCACTAAAGCTATATATTTCCTTATATTTATATTAAACACGTTAAACGGAACTATTAAATAAATTCAATAGACCCAGTAGTACCCACAGTATTTATTAAGGTGATTTAAGATAATACTGGGCTCTCTCCAAAATTTTATAGATTGAGTTGCTCCTCAGTAAATTGCGGCTGTCTTATATTCTCTTTCTAGAACCTCTTTCATACAGACATGGCTACTTCGAAAATTCAAATATATTTAATTACGTTTATAATGCTAAATCTAAATTTCTAAGTAATCCTTTCTTGGCTAACATGAATGTCTCTAGATCTACACAAAGATGGGATCAAGACGGTTTTACCCCCGGTAAAATTAGAAAAAAAAATATTTAAACAATGTAACAAAAGAAACAAACTTTTCAATTCTTAAACGCTCCTTATATATAAACAGATTCGAAAAATCCTGTCTTTGACACTTTTTAAACCTCCTAATTTTATAATTTTTGATTTAGGCTTCTTGTTAAATGATTCTGCTTGTTGAATGTGATTCCATCGTGTAGGTTTACAAAATTATATTTATGACTGTTATGTACTGGCATAACAAAAAATATTTTTTATTATTTAAATAATTTTCAAATAGGGGTAAGGAACAAGAAGTAAGAAAGAAAGTATGTATTGAGAAAACAGTATTGAACGAAACGACAGTAAAGAGATAAACAAGACTCCCGAGGTTAGGAGCAATTATAATAAATCATATTTTAGTATTAGTTTTATAGAGATTTTTTTAAAAGAAGGGAAGTATCCCTCTGGGCACAACAATGACAAACCGTTTTATAATCATAATTTTCTAAATTTCTTAATTCTCTATACGCTGGCCATTCATCTGTGTGGATAATACTATTTAGTATAATTATACGTATAATTATACTTTATTAATAATTTCAATTAAGGCACTTGCGGATTAATTCTTGATTAAACAACAATATCCCATTGCGGGAAAAAAGGTGTCAACTATTCACAGTGCCTAACATGGGTCAATACTTCTACCTCTATGACTTTTTACATTGTAATTTAATTCAGTTTCATCCACT
>JAPMOR010070584.1:0-25105 GCA_026543865.1 Argiope aurantia
ATTTTCTGAATAACAATATTCCCTTATTATAACAATATATTATTTCAATATTCTTTTTATAATAATATTCTAATATTATAACAATATAGTATTACAATAATCCATTTATATCAATATATTGTCAATATTCCCTTTATAACAATATTCTATTATTATAACAATATGTTATTTCAATATTTCATTATTATAACAATGTATTATTTCAATATTATATTTATATTTAAATTAACACGTATTCGAAATATTGAGAATCTCATCTTGAACGATGCCATTGCTTTTGTGAAACTTCTCGATTTCGCTAGTTCAAGAGAGAAAATTCAAAATCGTATTGATTGTTTAGTTGAAACTTGACAAAGAATGACGAGTGCCATTAAACTGATCCGTAAAATTCAGTTTTCATTGAAACACCTGGTCAAAAATCAATATCACCCTTCGAACTGACCCTTCTGTCAAACCGCATTCTCCAAGATAAGTATTTATTTGTTTTGACCATAAAGAGAACAATTCCATGAGGCCGTAGCCCTTTGATGAAATAGTTCAACTCTGATGTCACATATTTGTATGCCGCTTATGTAATAATGCAACAATTTTAAAAAATGGCATGATTTTTGTGCTTTCTCTTGCACAAAGAATACAAAAAGAAGAAATTGAAATCATCAAAAAATTCGACCTCCAATTTAGTGATCAATCTCAATTTTTTAAGCCTCCTTAAGATGAGAAAAATTATTTTGAGAACTATCTAAAAGAAAATTGTGAATTATTCTAGAAACTAATATGAATTAATAAATAGTTAAGATTTTCTTTCAAAAGAGAATAAAAATGAACCCAAGCTGAAAACTTTATTATTGGTCACCTTCAGATAGGGATTCAAAAGAAGAAGAAAAAAATACTATAAGAGATCAGACTTTTGCCTGAAAAATGGATCCCTCATGGCCTTAAAATCAGGAAGTAATTAGGTATGAAATAAAGTAATTAGGCTAAAGTAATTAGATATGAAATATAATTCCCAGATTCAAATGCCTAACAAACGAATTTAAATGCATAACAGTTTATGAATTCAGAATTTTAAAAAAATCCTCAGATCTTCTGTTTCTTTCATGTTCTTTTGGTATTTGGTAAAATCATTATTTTTGGTGTTTTAGAACCATTAGAGTAGATTTTCGAGTTACCGAAATAAAGATATTCTTTTCTTTCAAAACTTACAATTCCAATACAAAAGGAGTTAATTTTGATTTAAAAAAACTTGAAAGCAACAAATAGGAATAGATTTGAAACAGGGTTTTGATATTTGCTTTCTTTGAAAAGTTTTGATGTTAAATTTAATAAAAATTCTTCCTTACAAAGAAGTAATAAAATGAAATAATTGTTATTGCTTGATTAGATAATTAAAATGAAATTTTGTTTAATGTCTTGTATGGATATTCCAATGAACTTTTTCAAAAAAAGTACTGTGATGAGTTATTTTTACTTATGAATGTTGGATATTCTGATAGAAGCCTGCCTACTTAGGGTTGCGACCTTAGTTTCAATGGTTCTGGTTTTATTGTTTTTATTGTGGCAGAACGGAAAGGGCTACAGAACATGAAATCAGCGCCATCTGTTAATAAGAAGAAAAGATATTTCTTTAAAGTATTGAATGGTGTCAGAATACCACTAACTAAAAGTCTATTCTAGATGGCAGCACAGAATAATTCAGTTAAGAAAGCAATTACGAAGAGGAAAGGGGAGGGACTTGTCTGCCCAAGTCTTCTTGCTTATACTTAGTTTTAACTACAGAGACCTTAACTTTCTTTTTGCTAAATATCATCAAAGAATGCAGAGCGCCCTCTCGTGGATATAAATTACAACGTATATTCAGTGGAGGATTCCTTGTCCATCTATCTAGATTCAAATAACCAAATTAACCTCACAACATAGAGAACTACATAGATCAAATTAGCACCTAAAGTTAGATCTATATCAAATTTTGAATCAAACCCGCCAAAGAATTGACTGTCTGTCAGTTCGACTGCTTGTAAACGAGAGTGTTCAAAAATGCAACGATTTAAATAAATGAAATTTTGTTGCTAATCTTGTCACCAAACTTGCAATTCTTGATTTCAGTCAATATACAAAAAATCGATCAAAAAAATTCTCTGTTTTCTTTGCTAGCTACGAAATAGAAAATGTTCATGAGCAGGACTCTGAAAATAAAAAAAATTGTGTACATCCTTGGGTTTCGAAAGATCACTTCTGTTTGTTTTGAAGAATATTGAGGGGACATTCCTTTTCCTTCTTAGCTCAACAAGTGTCGATCAAAGTAAAAGACAAACACTAGCAAATATAAGAGATCCTTTACACCCTAAATTTTTTTCTTGAAAAAAATATTTTAAATCAATAAAAAAAAACAATTTATGTTTCTACAGATTATTGATTGTTTTGCTTAAAAACAAAAACAAAAAAAAATGCACCTAGATAAAAGTGCAAGTTATAAACCTGCTGAAAGCACACATAATTGCTTGGATTTTTTTTTTTTTTCAAATGCTACACTGAGGGGGGGAAAAAGAAATTTTATAAACTAATATGTTAAGTTATCCAATTAAGTTATGATATCGACGTTTATCATAACTAAATTGACAATAATAACTTTTACGTTTGTAATTTGTATGTACTTTGGAGACACAGTCACTAGACACTTAACCAAAAAAAAAAAAATTATAAAGGCATCCTCTGGGAAAGCGAGGATGTGCATACATTGCTGATATGTACTGTTCATTCGCGATTTGGAACCCCACCCCCATCCCCACCTCGGTTTTGCGCATGCTTAAAGAGACGCTTATTTCATCAAAAAAAAAAAAAAAGAGGTGAGAGGAGGAGATTTTTACATTCAGCAAAAGGGTGAACTCAGAATGTTCTTGAAAATGAGGAAAAATAACGACTCATCTTTCTGCGTGCCACCCCTTAGAGAAATATAATCAATCGAAAAGTACTAGTCACATACATTATCAAGTATAATACAAATTAATAAAAATTAAAATATATCTTTAATCAATAAAGTATATTTTAAATAAAGTTTAATTAAGCTAAATTAAACTTTTAATTAATATAAATTAATATTTTAATTAATCAACATAATTAAATTAATAAGACATTTTAATTGCTCCAAAACAAAATATTTTTTTTCTATAATATTTCTTATTTTACCTTTTTTAGAATCAATGGTTTATTTATATAATTAATAATAAAATTAAAGTTGTTATTAAATATATATCACAAACCAATATAGAGGGTAGTTATAATTAAAGTTTCACTTTGAAATGGTCATAAAAGAAAAAAAAACTTGACCAAATATTATCAAACTTAGTAATAGTTAAAAGAAAGTCATTAAAATTTCTTTTCCGCCAAAAAAAAAAAGTTCAAAAACTCACTACCAGAGGGGAAATGATGATGTATGAAATATTGTCAAACAAACTAAGACAGGAAGATATCGGTTTAAAATGTGTTCAATCGTTTCTGAAACATTCTACAAAGCATGTTCAATGTGGCTTCCACCATTTTCTGAAAGCAAGTTACATCGCATTAATGCATGCTCAACATTCTTAGCATATCAAGGAGGAATGTTATATATATATCGGTGTATCATATCTTTTTTTGTTTAACAATATTGCATACAGCCCCCCCCCCCCAATAATAAGTTTTTTTTCTTCTATTTGGTGGAAAAGAAATTTCTATGCCCTTCTTTAAACTATTACCAAGTTTGATACCATTTTGTCCAGTAGTTTTCTTTTTATGACCATTTCAAAAGGGAACTTTAATTATAACCTCCCTGTATATAAAAGATAAAAATCTGACAAACATATGACTGTTTGTTTTGGGTTGCAAAGGCTACCTTTATTGTGGCTATTTAGGTGACCACCTACAATTAAAACCGAATCTGGGTATGGCTGCAGCGATTAAGTGATCTTGTATTGATTTTATTTTTAATCATATGTTCGATTTAATGGAATCAACTATGTTTCTTGCCAAATACCAAAAAATGAATTTTTAATACTAAAAAAAATGTAGTTTTAGCTTACAAAATTTCTCGAACTTTACATCATAAAACCAAGCCACTAAAAAAAATTAAAATGGTAGATACCAGATTTCAAATCTGAACTGAGGCAAGAATATCCAAAGAGATATTTCAAAAACCAGTTGTTGCCCAGAAAAAATTCAAATTATTTCTAAGAAACAAAGTAAAAACACGTAAAGTTACCGAAGGAAGTAAGATAACACATATCTCAAGAAACTCAATCTTAGTAATTATCTAAAATAGCATACTTTACAGAACATGTTGTTTTCTTCCGCGAACTTTGTATCCTCGCTGAGCTGCATGCATGTAGATGCCGCAACTTCGAGATTTATTTTAAAATTAAAACTCATTAGTTAATCAAAACACCAACGCAATGGTGCATAATTTTCACAAGAAATGCCTCCGAAGCAAGAAAATTTAACATCCTTTTTTGAAATTAAAATACCAGATGAAAAATGCGTGAGAAGTAAGTTGATATATTTTTCTTTCTTTTTACTTTATCGTTTTGAAGTACAATGGAGCCACGCTTAATCAGCATAATTCGTTCCCATATCTTATTAGTAATGCGAAACATTCCACAACCGAAAATATTTTGTCTAAAGATATTTGTTTTTGGCTACACTTCAAAATTTGGCGAAAATGAGATATAGCATTATCGCCAAATGAATTTGTAACGTGCATAGCAACTGATTTATCAGAGTAATGCTTCTCAATTTACTACGATGCAATAATTTCCTACTCTTTCATCATCTTCCGTATTTTACTGGAAAACTATTGCTCTGTTACGTCTAAATTTTTCCTTTCCAGACCAAATATCCACCGCAGCTTTTTGCTGTGACACAGAATTCAGCTCCATAAGCTCTTCGGTTGTTGCAGCTATGTTTTTCCACGAACTCATCGATGTCGTTGTTATTCAGTCGTTGTTATGGTCAGAGACAAAAGTTCATAGATTAAGGCTCCACAGGTACTTGCACAACCGGCTTGAAGTCGCATTCGACAGCGCTATCCAGCCTAATCCCTAATGTAGATATAAAAACACTTTTCAATTAAACGCTCAATACAGACTGATACAAATCAATTCACGATGTGATGTCACGGTGTCTCCTTGTTCTGCGAAACATTGCTGATTAAAGCGAGTTATTTTTTAATATTTTGTTTTGCTCGGTATACAAATCATTCGTTAAGTAAGGATTGACTGTATATAAAACTAAAGAATTGTAATCTCAAAAAAAAAAAAAAAAAAAAAAAATCACCTCGCCACTTACATTGTTTTAGACCTCACCAAATTCTAATAAGCTAAATTATTGGAATTTGATATGAAGTCTGATATACACAAAATGTATAGATTTCTATCAGCTTTAATACAAAATACATTCAAAGGAAATCTGTTTGTTCTTCTGTCCGTACCTTCAAAAAAAAACATATTTATGATAATGTACAACTACGAAACGAAGAGAGATAGACAGATAAAATTCAGTGGACAGATTTGGCATCTAAAACGTAGATACTTGTCAAGTTTGAAATACAATACGTCAAAGGGTTGAATATCTGCAGGTCTGCACTTTCACAATCATGCAAACATAATAACTAAGAAAGGGCAATTAGTTAAATATATTTCATTTGATATGCGATATTTTTGTGACTATATTTATAGCTCGTATCAAGTTTTGATTTCAATTAGTAAAAAAAAAAAAATAGCAAATTTGATTTTCGCAATTATTAACTAAATGTCAAGGAATATTTGTCGAAAAATTCGCAAAAAAATCACATGGTAGATGCAATAAAATTGCCAATTTCTCTACAAAGAGCGACATTTCTTGTTAGTCATTACAATGTAAGGCACTCTGAGCCTTATCCATCACCTGCTAAATAATCTCATCTTATATCACATGATCAGACCGGAAGTTAAGTAACATGAGTTTAAAAACTCCTTACATCTCTTAAATTTGCAAATTATCACGCATTTTTGGGAAGAAAAGGGGATAACACATTTATTAGATAGTATAGAATACAGTTTTGAGAAAATCACATTTGCTTTTATTATTTTCTCGTATACGAAATACCTCGTGCAGAAGAAAGATACATATCGTATACGAAATGTAAAAGTATTGAAAGAGTCTTAAAATTCGGCCTCCAGATTTTGACGGATTTCTTTCAGACTCTTGTGTTTGAAAAACTCACTTTTGGAATTATGTCTGCCTGTGAACATGATGACTGAAACACCCTTTGAGACAGGAGCATGAAAATTGGTATTTAGATTTTACATCAAATTTGTAGATTTGAGTCAACTTTTGGATGCAATCGATTCACAGTCTGTTTAGTTGTTTGAGCACGCGATAACTACAAAACGCAAAGAACTAGGTAGCTAAAACATGATATACAGTTTTAGAAATTAAAATATTGATCCTTGATAGATTTTGAACCAAATACGTCAAGGGATGGTTGTCGGCCAAACTGTAGTTTCGCGTACATGTAAGCGTAACAACTCAAAAGCACAAAGTTACAAATTGTATGCACACAGCTGGATGCATGGAATTTGGATGTGAATTTATTAATAAAATTGTAGTTCTGTGTTAATTTCAATGATCGATAGAAAACATCCATATACGATTTTCTTTACTATATTACGAAACAAAAAAAAGTACTCATAAGCATAACTCTGAAAATAAAAATCTGAGCACTCGTGGCGAACACAATCTTGCTAAAAGTCCACATTTTTTTATACGAAGGGGGAGAGATAGCAATTTAATTAAGGACTATGCCGGAAAGTTTCAGGGATACTATTCCAGTTGGTTTCCTCATGCGAAGTTACAAAATATTTTCTCAGTTTAAATATAAACATTCCTCGCAGTATCAAATTTATGTTCCAATGACATCGGATGGAGTGGGACAATAGACAGTCTTAAGGAGTAAAAGTGCAGCACGTGCAAAAAAATAATGCACTTGTATAATTTTATACATTCAAATTTGAGGGCAAAACTAAATGAAAAAATATCTTGGATGTCATTTATATATTTCAAATTACTGATCCCTTCTGGGGGAAAACAAAATTCAGATTATGGTTTGGGTGCCACTTAACACTCACTAAGCCTTTTGTTCTCATTTGTCCGTCTTTTTGCGTTCTCTTGCATGAAATATGTCATGAGAAATTATTGTAATTATTGATCCTTGAGATTTTGACGAACCTCCATGTTTCAGGTCTCTCCAAGTACCAGAAACACCTTTCTGACATTATATCTGTCTGTATGAGAACACGATAATTCAGTGTTTCCCAAAGTGTGGTACGCGTACCCCAGGTGTTCAATTAGAGTTTGATGGGGGTACAACTGAGACGAAAGTCAGCTCCCGGAAAATCACGCGACTCTGTCCAAAATGGAAGAAGTCCCAATCATATGTGGTCCACTGTCCCTCCCTACGTGAACGAAATTGGAGAAACCTTTGATTTTTACCTCGGGAGGGGTTAAGTACCCCCCCCCCGTCGTTTTTGCCTACAGCAGTCTTGAATGGAAAAAAAAATCAAGAAATTTATGACGACTTTTTATTTTGACAGCCTTTATTAGGTCACACAACAAGAGAAGATATCTTTAATGTTATGAATAAGTTTATGCAAGAGAACAAAATCGATTGGAATAGATGTGTTGGAATAAGCAAAGATGGTGAAAAAAGTATGGTCGGAATTAATA
Organism: Argiope aurantia; assembly: GCA_026543865.1. Taxonomy (NCBI): domain Eukaryota; kingdom Metazoa; phylum Arthropoda; class Arachnida; order Araneae; family Araneidae; genus Argiope; species Argiope aurantia. The sequence continues at coordinate 7,735 of JAPMOR010070584.1, forward strand.
AAGGACTCATTGCAAGAATTCGAAATGTTGCCCCGAATGTCATATCCACACATTGTTGCATACACAGAGAGGCTTTGACAACACGTAAGATGCCCGCTGAACTACAGAAAGTTCTAGATGAAACCGTGGAAATTGTTAACTACATTAAAAGTTGTCCTTTGAATGCACCACAAATATGTGAAGAAATGGGAAGTAGTCATTCCCAGCTTCTTTTTCATACCGATGTTCGTTGGCTATCTCGAGGAAAGGTTCTGAATAGATTGTTTGAACTTAGACATGATCTTCAATGTTTTCTTAATGATAGATTTGAGTTGAGAAATTGTTTACTTGACTGGAAATGTAAATGTAAACTAGCATATTTAGCAGATACATTCTGTTTTAAATTGCCTCAACTTATCGTTACAAGGTAAGGAAATTTTATTGTTTCACGTTCAAGATGAAGTGAACACTGCCATCGCAAAACTAAATTTATGAAAAAAGAGAATTGGTAGTGAAGAAGTAGAATCGTTTGTCTCTCTTCATGTGTTTATAACAAGTTCGACTACTAAAATTGATGCCGATACTCTGAAATGAATAACACAGCATTTGGTGAGTTTACAAGTGGGCTTGAAAAACTATTTCCCTGATTTAAACAAAAATATTGAATGGATAAGAGATCCGTTTAACATTGACACAATATCCATGGCAGAAGATTTGACGCATTAAGAAGAAGAGCAATTGTTGGAATTGGCTGCAGACGGATTTTTGAAAATTAAACATAGAGAGAGAACCTTAACATCATTCTGGTTACCAATGCAACATGTGTATCCGGTCTTAACAGAAAAAGTTCTAAAATACATCTTGCTTTTTCCAACTTCATATTTATGTGAAGTTGCTTTTTCAGGATTTGTGGAGATTAAGTCAAAAAAAAGGGAACCGCATCTGAGATTAAAATTAACAAATTGGGAACCAAATTATGACGATCTGTTTTTTCAGCACAAACAATTTCATCCTTCTGGTTGATCCAAATAAATGTTACTTACAATATAACTTTTATTTATATTTTATTATGAATAATTTTATTTACTCAGCGTTACGAAAATTATACACTGGTGTGCAAAACTTAAGCAACAATGCAAATTTTAAGCAGATAGCCATGAAATTGCAGAAAAGGAGTTCTTGCGATCAGTACAATGAACACGTAATTCAAGAGAAAGGTCATGCGTATGCAAATATCAGGAGCAAAACGTCACAGGCGACGTGAGCGTACGCAAAACACGCGCGGAAGGCGCGCGCAGCTCAACACTACAATAAAAGGAAGGACGGAGATGAAATTAAAGATATTCGCTGCAAGTGCACGTGAGTTAATTCGTGAAATATGGCTAGCAGAAATCACCTGGACGATTTCACACGTGGAAGAATGATCGGAAAGCTGGAGGAGGGACGTAGTGTGACCAGTGTAGCTGAAGAGTTCGGAATCAACAAAAGTGTCGTTCCGCGCGCTTGGAAAGCCTTCCAAACCACAGGTACAGCTGTGAGAAAGGTTGGTGGTGGCCGCCCCAGGAAAACAACTGCAGTGGATGACCGACATATCGTCCTGCAGGCGAAAAGAACCCGAAACCAGACAGCAAGCGCCATTGCTCAGCGACTGTGTGCAGCAACGGGGCGACAAGTGTCGCGTTTTACTGAGTCCAAACGCCTTCACAAGGGTGGCCTATTCGCCCACCGTCCTGAACGCTGCATCCCTTTGACAGTTTCCCACCAGCGGCACCGTTTAGAGTGGTGCAGGGAACACAAAAACTGGACATCTCATCAATGGAGTCGTGTCCTCTTTACAGATGAGAGTCGTTTTAGTGCCACAAACGATTCCCAACACCAGTTGATTTGGAGAGAGGTCGGGACACGGTTTCATCCCAGTAACATCACGGAAAGAGACCGTTTCGGTGGTCCTGGAGTTGTCGTCTGGGGAGGCATTATGATGAACGGGCGGACTGAGCTCCACGTTTTCGACAAAGGTTCTGTAACTGGAGATCGCCATTGTCAGGAGGTGATCCTTCCCCATGTGCGTCTGTTCCGAGGTGCCATTGGATCAGACTTCGTTTTTATGGATGACAATGCACGGCCACACAGGACTCATGCTGTTGAGGAGCTCCTGGAAAGTGAAGATATCACTCGAATGGATTGGCCTGCGTGCTCCCCTGATTTAAATCCGATAGAACATGTGTGGGATACTTTGGGGAGACGCCTTGCGGCACGATTACATCCTCCTGGGAACACTCGACAACTTAAACAGATGCTGATTGAGAAATGGGCACTCTTACCTCAAGAACTGTTGGACAATCTGGTACTGAGTATGGGGAGACGGTGCGAAGCAACCATTGCAGTAAGGGGAGGGCATATCCCATACTAAGGAACATCTGCTTGATTTTCTTCCTCTTGGACAGACAATGATGTGTAACGATGCTATGACTTCAATAAAGCCTTTTTTATTTGATTCCATACTGTATGCATTGTATTCATTTCTGCGCAACTATGCTTTCGTCATTCTTTCAGAACAAAATGCTGCATCTCATTTCTGAATTTCATGTCTCTCAGATGATTTCTCGTGAAGTTATGGCAAAAAACATACCTGTTGCTTAAGTTTTGCACACCAGTTTATAAGGGGTACACATATGTCAAAAGTTTCGGAAACACTGCGATAACTCAAAACAGCTATAAGAGATACGGATACAGATGGACTTGATATATGAACTTTAGAACAAATTTGTAGATTTCCAGCAGATCTTGAATGACATCCATAAAGAAAAAAGGTCTGTCTGTAGGGCTGCTCAATTTCAAGTAAACTCAATAACTTTAAAACATAAAGAGTTACATAAATAAAATTTGCCAAACATGTTTAGCATATAAAATACAGATTGTCTTATCAAATTTTGAACCGTATTCATCAAAGAATTGACTATCGCTCTATATGTATTTCCGCACGCATGTAAATGCGATAAGTGATAATCGCAATGAAATTCCTTATATGATCTTTTGATTACAATTGCAGTTCCGTGACAAATTCCAGTTTCAATCGGCCGAAAAAAAAAGGCGGGCAAAATACATTTTCACGCGATAAATTCTGTAAACATTTTAGATTCACGACAGTGCCGTTTGTCAACGCCATGCAAAACATTCACGGCTTTCACCAAGGTCCTCAAATTTATACGGGGAAGAGGAAAAAGACCTTCAATGGAAATTATGCGAATCAGTTTCGGGGTGATAATTCCGGTTTATTATTGTCAATTATTATTATTTATTTATCATTTCGACTTCCTTGTTTTCAGTTTGTATATAATCTGTTTATTATTATTTTACTATTTTTCACTCGATTCTAATTGAATAAAATTGGATTGAATTAGGAGAGAGACGATAATACAAAAAGAGGAATAATAAACCTCGCTCTACAGCTTGTTTCCTGTCGTAGTTATAATTTCTTTTATATCAAAATATACTTTTGGAGAGAATTTTTCTTCTTCATTTTTATACTTTGTGGTGGTTAGTATAATTTGTTTTTAGAATATAAGGAATTTGAATAAATCATTTGAATTTCATGTACTTTTTTCAATTTACACTGCTCTGTGATTTATATTTGCTTTATTTTACTACTAGCCGCCTTTGGCGACTAGCCGGTTCGCCAATCTTAATGTTCGTTTAAATTTTAATAATTAAATATTTTACGCAATTTCTACTTTAATACATTCTTCATCAAAATATTTTAAAACTTCAAATTTTGATAGTCATATAATTCCCACATAATATTATAAAGGCCTTCAGTCATAACGTTATATGTATATCTCTAATTTTCTGTTAGCTCTCGTAGAATTTATGCTTTAAATTAAAGTGGAAAGAATTAATCTGCAATTAATATAATAATATTTTTTACTGAAACAAAGCATTTTTTTATAATATGGTTGCTGATAACAGAGTCACTGAGCGTTTAAACTTTATGGGCACCAAAGAATATCTTTCTTAATTTATGTTATATCTCAAGAATTTCTCAACAAAATTTTCTCAGATTCATCATGAACAGATCGATTAATTAACAATATTTAATTTTAAATGCATCAAACACTAAGAAAATAAAATGAATCGTTTAAAATAATCGGTCGAAAACAGGTTTTAAAAAACTACTTAAAAAACGATGTACTTAAAACTATAAGCATATGCAAAAAGTATATAATAACATAAATACAATTTAATTACAAAAGCATGCAACTAACCTAACAATAATTTAAATCAAGAACCATCCGCTGATAATAGTGTCAACAATCAGAACACAATGCGTGAATTTTCAACGCCAGTTACGGTAACGCAAATACGTGAATTTTTCTACGCCAGTTGGGGTAACGCTATGCAGATTAGAAATTTTTAATTTCCTTTATTCTATGTTATTTTAATTCAAAAGTACTTCAGAATGAATCTGAAAGATCGATTAATTAACAGTGTTTAATTTTAAATGCATCAAACATTAAGAAAATAAACAGAATCGTTTGAAATAATCGGCCGAAAAGTGTTAACCCTAGCCTCATTACTGTTAGGGGAAAAAAACTGAAGTCTTACTCATTTGGCGGTGGGGAAAACGGAAGATTTTTTTTTGTCGGAAAGTTAGTTTTTAATTAATAATTAAAATTCTAATTAAAAATTCAAAAAAAGGGACCCCAGGTGCACATTTCCGACCTCTAAGGTATACATGTACCAAATTTGGTAGCTGTAGGTCAAATGACCTGGCCTGTGGAGCGCCAACACACACACACACACACACACATTGAGCTTTATTTATAAGTATAGATTTATACACTTATTCTTGGCTTATTAACATTAATTTCGAATTATTTAACAATTTATTAATATCACTATTTACTATTCTTATCAATTGAAGAAGAGCCTTTTTGTTAAGGTAGGTGAAGTTAGTGAGAAGGAGTATTGAAAAATCAATTTTCAGGGGTGAAAATATTGAATGAGATTGCATAAAATATTCTTAATATCCGGTTTTTTCTTTAATAAAGCCTTTGGAATAATTTTGCGTTCTTTTCTTAAGATATAACATTCATTTTTACATTTTCTTAGAAATGTCATGCAAAGAAACCTCATAAAATAAAATCGAATGCATAGTTTGTTTACTTTAAATTTCAAAGAATAATTTTTCACTATATTTTGCAGTTCTTTAATAGTAGAATAAACAATCTGTTTATTTGAAAAATTTTTACAGTTGGTTTAATGCTTCACCTTCAAAAAAGAGGGGAAATTTCACGTTATTATCAGACGAATTCAGTATTTATAGACTTGGTTTAAATTAAAGGACATTTTTTGCATTAGGAAGTAAATGATACTTTTTTTATATATTATCAACAACAATTTCTCACAAATCATTTAATAAACTTCTAAACTAGAAGATTTTTTTTTCTTATCCTGTTTTAGTCAATAAATAAATGAATATTTCTTCCAATTTGCAAAACACTTTAGAGTTTTAAATGACATATTTTTGCTTCATAGGCTTTTTTGATATCAAATTTTATGCAAAGGCTTAAAATTACAAACCTTTTACAACATTTTTGATAGCCGAACATAGTCACATGCTTTAAACTTTTATTGAAACGAATATTATTTTAACTAATTACTTTTAATCAAAACTAATTGCTTTTGGACCAAGGTATTCGCTTAAAATAATGGCTTTCTTGGTTTTTCAACAATTAATATGGTAGGTATTTATTAAAAAAAATCACCTTTCTGTTTGACAAGTCTGAAAAAAATGAATTGAATGTTTTCTGTTTTCTCCGCTTTGTCATCGTGTTTGGTTTGGTTTGGTTATATTAACGTCCCGTTTGAAGCAACGCTAGGGCTATTTTGGGACGGACTTCGTAATTTTGAACCGCGGTCAGATGACGAGGACGACACCTGAGCTGGCACCCTCCTCTCCACACCACACCACACCAACGGGAGGACGTTTGGTCATGACGGATTTAACGTGCAACAAACCCCCTTACACGACGGTTCTTCGGTGGAATCGGGTCTCGAACCTGAAACCCTCCGGTTCCGAAGCCGAGACCTTACCACCAGGCCACCACGGCCCTTTGTCATCGCATAAATCATAGTATGTCATGGTATAAAACATATTATGATTTATACTATGACATACCATGTACATACTATGATTTAAAGTAGGAATGAAAACCTTACTTCGGAAGTTTATGTCGAAAAAGAACAACTTCTCATTTTAATTTTAGCAAAGGCGATTGAATGTTTGAAGGCACAATGAAATTAGTTTGAATTTCGTTTTAGCGAAAAAAAAAAACATTAAACCAGACTGTGGTAAAAATATTATTCCAGACTGTGTGTCAACTTAATGTATTAAAAAAATTAAATTAGAGCGAAATTTGTGAGAAAACAGAATTACTACTATTAGGAAAGCTACTGTTTCCAATTTTAAGATAAAGTAAAAATCATTTTGTAAGATTATATTTTCCGAAGATATAGCTGAAAAACATGAAATACTTGCTCAATTTTTAATTAGCTTTTAGACTCAAAAGTTGGAAAAATTGTAAATTTGTATTAAAAGAAAACTAACAAGCATTCGTCTCTCTTTATATTTATAGATAGATTTATTTAAAAATTAATTTTTTAACTATTTTTCTTGCCTCTTTTCTCTAATTTTTGTTGGAAAATAAGAAATTACGAAGTGTAGTAATCAGTAATCCAAAAATTCATGAAAATGCAAGAATTTTAATCTTGAGTTTATAGAAATACCCCGGTTTCCATATCGGGGACAGATAAACTTTACTAATCAGATCTTCAATCCGTTGGGCAGACAGATAAAAGAAAATGCCACAAATACGCATACAAACTTATCTCGTAAACGGACGATAGTCATGTGATACGTCACTCCGATAATCTTTGAGGATAATCGTAATCTGAATCATCAATGAGTACACAGTGACTGAAAGGTAAAAAATTGTGGAGTTAAAGATAGCAACACTTTTCATTAAGAATGGTGCTTTTTTTTAAGATATCAGACTAAAATTTTTTATTTTTTATTTTATCATTTCGTCTGTTATATGCAAGATCTGGATTTTACTGCATCTCATCGAAAATGAAATCCCATTTTAATTCTAATTTTTGTATTAAAAGATACGTTATAAGTTTTATAGTTCTTGCTTTCTCGAATACAAGTATATTGTGATGAAAAGCTTATAATCCAGTTAACAACTACGCTACACGAGTAAATGCTTTTGTATCCTGGTTATGTTACTGGACTCCGAACCACACTATCCTCGCTCATACCAATACCACCACAGTTGGTGACCCAGACGTTATAATTATAATCTTATTATATCATGGTACTATTATATGCGTAATTGTAAAGTCCATTTAAATTTCATGGTACTGTAACTTCTCTATAAATTCTTCATATTAACCACCTAGAATCTTTCTTCTAATTTTTCAAAAATTGAAGGGAAAGTCATACTTTTAAATATTTGATAGAAATGAAAAACTCTATGAATTTCAGTGCAACAATAAAATATATTATTGAAAATGACTTTTAAAAAAATACTTTTTTTTAAAAAAATTGCCAAAATTCAAGTATAATTCGCACAGCTAAAATGACATCACCAAATCGAAAAGTTTTTAAATTTTAAAATAATGTAAAAATCATTTTTGTGCCACAATATTTTCGAAAATTATGGTAGGAAATAAACGTCAAAATTTCTCTTTATTCTTAATTAATTAAAACTCTCCTCTCCCCCCAAAAATCTCTGCGATGTGAGCATTCCCACTTTACTATGTATATTTGTGGTAGATTTGGAAGTTCTAGATCTAACGGTCGGATCTGCAGAGTGCTAACATATACTCATTCATCTTTATTAGTAGTAAGGATTTGATTTATTAAATAAATATTACCATTACAGAGGAAACACAAGTGTGCACACATCACAGCATTTAAATAATAAAAATACCTTTTGATTAAATAAATAAAACTGAAACAAAATTATGTAAAATGATTCATTATTAAAATATATCGGTACTTAAAAGTTTTAAAAAGAGGAATTCGATGTTTCTGATATATATCCGGCAAAGAAATATTGAAGCAGACGATGTTTTCGTTAAAGAAAGTCCTTGAAGGTCAAATTCAAAATTGTCTGCACCTACGTATGATCATTCCATTTAACGGATTCTCGATTCAAAATAATAAAAGAAAAAAGAAGAAAGAAAAAAAAATGTGCTTAAGAAAATAAAAGTCTGCTCATTCTGTTGCAGAATTATGAGCTGAAACAGCTGCCTCAAGTTTCAATATCGGCAATCTGCCAAAAAGAACGACAAACCCTTCGGTTAAGATGGAATTCAATGCCAAGGTGACACATTTTTGAAGAAAAACCAATCGTGATATGTTATCGCTTTTTTTTTTCTTTTCTCAATATGTTTTTTTGTTGCTGTGACGAGACAAAGAAAGTAAGAAATACGATCACTGTGTTCATAAAACCATGATAAATCAAGAATTGAAGCCATTCAAAGACAAATAAAAAGAACAGAGGTAGTAAATGAACAAAAGTTGAGATGAAAGTCAGTAACATTTTGGTTCTCAGAGAGATATTACTCCTATTACGCTTTAATAAATGTTTGAAAATTTCATAGCCACTGATTAAATGAAATTTATATAAGCAATTAACATTTCTTGATTTAGTGATATTTTTTGTGGAGGAAAAACCTTAGGACCTAATGATGGACCTAAGAACTAAATATCGAAACAAAATACGAAAAATATTCTGATTGTACAAAAACAAATCTAATTCATACTAGTCGCATTTGGCGACCAGCTGGTTCACCAGAAATAATACTCTCTAAAATTGTTGATTAAATATTTATGTATACTGATCTCTTAACACGTGCTGAACATTGCATTTTCATAGATTTTGTTTGCATTAAGACTTAACTTACTCTTTCAATTTGAGTTTTTGTCAGCGTGGTGGCAACGCGCTGATAAAAGCTAATTTTTCCCATGTACTCACAACGTGCTAATTACAAGTTAGAATTTATTTTCATTTTGTGCGAAATAAATGGTTGGGAAATATAAATAAAATATTTTTTTTAATTCGTTAAAAATAGAAAAATTTAATTTATAAATTAAAACATTAATATCATTGAAAAGATTTTTTTTTTAAGCTTTAGGAAGATGTAAAAATCAATTATATGCTATAATAATTTTGGAAGGTAATGCGGGAAAACACAAAAATTTCGCTTAGTTTTCAATTAATTAATTAAAATTTAATTAAAAATTACAAAATTGGACCAATGTGCACATTTCCGATATATATGTGCTAAGTTTGTAGCTGTAGATCAAACAGTCTGGCCTGTAGAGCAGTAATACTCTCCCCCTACACACATGTTCATCTTTATAATAAGTATAGTTAATCTATAAATGCAAAACTTATTGTTACAAAATAATTAAATATTAGATGTATATTATAAACAAATGGTAACTTCAATAATATTACAGTTATTACAACTAATGTTATAATTGTAATAATATTTATTTAGTTATTATTAACTGGTAAAAATGTTATTACTAAAGTAATTATTAATACTAGAAAATGTAGAAATTATTAAATAGCATTGTACTACAATTAAATGGCAAAAATATACTGTCAATACAAAAATACAATGTATTTCATTCTTCATTATCATGTAAATGCATTCGAGTAAATATAAATTATGCAGTTGATATAAATAAAAAAAAGTATTTTGCTGCAGATTATGTCAAGTTCCTAAATTTAGTTCCAGGGATTAGTGGATTAAAATATATTTTTAAAACTTGGTTCCTAACACTAAATGGTTGTGAGCAGGGGCGATGCCAGTGTAGGGGGGGGGAGGAGTCAGAGAAGCGTTTTCCAGCCTCCTAACGAGAATGTTGTGCACTCCCACCGGGGGAAAAACAATTTGTTTGGGGGAGGTTATTCCAAAAGGAATTTTAATTTACTTGAAATTTTTCTTTATTTCTCCAGAGAAATTGCGAAATTTACTGTGCACACATCGATTGAGGATTCGGGACATTGTTAGGCATAAATTTTGACACCACAATCACCAAAAATTTTGAAGACAGAAGATATCGTTGTTTTGGGTCAATTGTATAGCAATATATCACAAGATTTAAGATTCTATTTAGGAAATTTAAAAAAAAAGTTTATTTTTATTTTATTTTTTATTTGTTTTAACAGAAATGCTAGGTGCATTTAAACCGAAAAAATTAACAGCAAATTCTCTTCGATCCGGCACTTGTCACTCCGACCCTCTCACTAGTCCATCGCACCTGTTGTAATGTGTTATTTGGTGATGAGATATTTTCTCTTGCTAAAACTTGAACTCTCCCCCTTCTCGGAACAAGAATCTTATTCAACACCTTTACATATTTTAGCTCGTTTCCCAATGAAGAAAAATTTCACTGTATAATTTAGTGCAGTGAATTCCATTCGGGGGGGGGGGGGGGGGGGGGGGGTGGGAGTAGCACATATAAAGTACATAACAGGTAGGTGCACAATAAAAGTGCCCTAACCCTTTATTTACCGATGGTAATTTAAATTACCATTTAAATCAGTCTGATATCCACACGATATGAATGTTTTTTTCGAATACGAAAGATTTGAAAGAATACGTAGAATGTTTTTCTAATGATAAGCAATAGATATCGTTTAAAAATAACATTAAAAGTCTTTTATTAATTAAAGACTTTTACAGTTATTTTAAAGTCTTTAATTAATAAAAGATTAAATTAATTAAAAGGGTTTTTTTCTTTTTTCTGCTTTTATTCTGTACCGAAACTTAACTAATGGTTCAAAAATAAATTTGAAAAAATTAATGGTTTAATTAATTTTTAATTGGTAAAAAAAAAGGATTAAAATACACTTTTTTTAGCATCTAATTTCCACAGATTTCGCAGAGAGAGAGGGAACTCCCATAATCCTGTTTGCCTGGGGGTATTTTGTACCCTCCCGAAAAATTTGTCCTCTCCCCTCAAGTCGGGAGTGTGAGTAGTCCTTAACAAGACAATGACAATGAGGCGAGGGTTTTTTGGAAGCACCTAGTAGGCGCTGTAGTCCTTCGTCTACTGTTCGGCTGGGATAGTTGCAAAACAATATAATTTGAACATGCTACATATGTACGAAATTGCACACGCATTTTACGAAATGAATAGATTGATAAAAATTATATGCACTCTTCTAGAGTCAACAAGTGCGTGCGAAAGAAATTTCATTTCATTTCGAATTGTTAAAAATTATATGCGCACAGCTTTAGTTCAAAAAATATTTCAAAAATATCGTTATCTTTGAAGGGCATAATAGCAGGTCAAGAAAATAGATATATTCAAAAATCCGATATATTATGTTTCTGTTGCATCATTTAATAGAAACACTTGACAAAATACATTTCAAAAGTCGAATTCAGATGTAGTAATATCATTGGGATCTACTCTCATTAAGAGTTGGTTGATTATATTTTCAATAAAACATATCAACTTTGCCCGTTTGCGAGTAAATCTGTTTTGTAATATCATATTTATTAAAATTTAAAAGTTATCGTTTTTTAAAATATGAAATATTCCAGTGGATATCTAAGAATAGAGAACCAAAAGTGCACTTTTTTATTTGAAAACTTTTAAAATTCAATATTTATTTCTCACATTTAAATATGTCGCGAAAAAGCTAAAATGTTGTTAAGAAGGGGGGGGGGGGGGGGGGAAAGGCTAGTGACGAAATAACGAATATTTTTACGATTAAATGGATCGATAATTTTATTGTCAAATTCTGTTTTTTATCTTTTGTTTGAGCCAGAGTTAATTCAAAATGGCTTTAATTAAGTAAACAGAATTATTTGATTACAGACTAACTTTATAAGCGGTGGGAGCAATTATATCTTTTGAAATAAATACAACAAGTATAATACACCACACAGAAGAAGAAAAAAAAGACATTCCTTTATAAAATTTGGAAGTAACGGACTATTCAACTAGAGGATAAAGATATAAGTCGGACATTTGATATCATCACTACATCGCCCCCTCCCCTCCCTTTACGTATAGCAACTGGTCCCCTTACCACTGGGTAGACCATGCCCCCCACTCCCTGTCTGACAACCATTATCGAGCTCCATTCCGGTATGCGAATCACTTTTAACGAATAATAATTAGCAAATATTTTTCGAATTAATAGGATATATGGTTTCATTAATTAATCTATATGATTGTGCGCATATTTCCCCTTATCTAAAATCATACAGTACAGAGAAATTATACATAAAACACAGCGATTAAAGACAACTCCTTTGCTGCCAAGCATGAAATATCTCTTAGCAATAACACTTCAAAATAAGTTTCGCCATCAATGTTCTAAGAATGCAGTTAGAAAATTAAATAAAAATAAATTCTGAACTTAAAAGAATTTAGGTTCAAATATTGATTCGTCAAAAACTTAAGAACTCTACAACAAGCTCGATGCGAGATCATATAAAAATAAGAATTCTTTTTTTGTAGTAATACATTTTATGTTTATAATATTGCCATAAATATATTAAATCATTTTGATATTGAGGTTCGGCCATATTATATAAAAAAGTACTTTTACCAAATTATCAAAATATAAAATATATTCTTAATTAAAAATATATAGAACATCGTAATATAAATAAGCTACTTTAAAAATTAACAAATAAATTAATTTTATCATTTTTCCTAGAAAATAAGAATTAATTTAATGAAAACCTATGGCATCATAAACGAAATATATGGAAGAAAAATCAGCCATTAATGTTTAGAACAAGTGAAACTTTTAATAATGCAAATAACGATTGGCGATTATTTTTGCTCTTTATTTTAACAATCTATCTTGGCGCCTAAAATTGCCCGCGCTATTTTTTTACGGCAGCCCTCTTCAAAAGAATTATAAAGAGTCACGTGAGGTGAATTTGTAGCTCGCAATGCATTGTGGGTAACCCTCCTCGGAATTTGACGCCTTGCTTCCGAGTTGGAGGGCTATTCACCCGGAACAAAAGGGGATACTTGCTTATTGCAGACTAGATAGGTGGGGTTAAGATCTCAGTAGGGGGAGGGGAACAAGTCCGTTCTAGAAGTTCAAAGGTGTGCAATGCAGTCGCCATTTTTTTTTTTTTTCATATACAGGGCGAACAAAAATGAGGCGCATTTTTTTACTTTTTATTCTCAAATTTTGTACAAGGTTAGTTAAAAAAAAATCTTACATTTTATATTAAATATTTAATTGAACGAAGATTTTTTCTGTGTGAATCGTGAATATTTAATAAAAGAAGCTTGACAGAATTTCTTAACATCATTTCCAAATCCTTACTATTTGAGTTGCTAAAGTAAGTTTAAAAAAATTGAACTAAATAAAAATAATTATTTGAAACACTGACCAGCAACTGAAAAAAAAAATGAGATAAATGAAGAAATAGGCAAAATAATAATGATAATAATAAGTTTGTCTTTAAATAAATTAATTTAAATAAAATTTTATTAATAATTTTTAATATTGGCCTTTAATATTGGCTAATAATACTTAAATGCTAGGCCTTGATAAATCGAGACACTTATTCAAATTCAGAACAAATTTTCATTCATAGTCATAAGCAATTTGGAGGCGTTCCATCTCAACTTATTATTAATTGATATGGAACTATTTAGAAGATAACAAAATGAAATTTTAATCTCAGGAACAGAGCCTGTGAGATAAATAAAAAGTCCATCTTCAAAAACACACACACCAAATATTGCCATTTTGTGTAAATTGTAGCTGTTTAAGTAATGAAATCTTGGAATACTTATTTTTATTCTTCTGGTCACTTACAACAAATCAAATGCGAACATATTTGAAAATTTTAAGCCAATAATTTTTAAACAATTTTTTAAAAAATAATATTTGTGACAAAAGGAAAACTTTAGATTTTATGTTTTTGATTTTCAAATACACATAATAAAATTACTATCGACAATTTCATGATAGTTAAAACTTGGATGAAAAACTGTTCTTATGAGGGGAGGGGGAAGAAAGAAAGAAAAAGAATATAAACCATTGAAACAAAGAATACTTTAATCAAACATCAAGGTTTTTTTAGTATTTTTTAAAATTTTTTTATCTTGAGCTGTCACTAGCAGAACAAAATAAAAGAATGAAATATTCTTGATGAATCTGAACACAAAATAGATTAATATTTAAAAATATAAAATTCGTAAAAATCTAATATTTGACGACATTTTTAAATTTATTTTTTGAATTGTATTGCTATTCAATTTAATTCTGATAGATAATGATTTAATTCTGGATGCTGTTTAATTTAATTCTTATTGAATCCATCTATATTTATTTAAAAACTGCACTTTCCAAATTTCTTAAGCGGAATCAGTAACAATAAATTATCGTGTCAATTTTATTTTTAAAATCACGTTAGTTTTATCATGTAATATAGACAATTTTTTATCGGATGCAGTTACTAATTAAAACTATATGAATACATTCAATTCAATCATTAGCTAACTGCATACTATGTTTTGTAAATTTTTTCTATGTTATATGTTAAATATATGAAGTCAAATGAAACAACATTCTTAATGCGTTTGTTTTTAAAATGAGAATTCCATAATACACTTTACCAGATTCCTAAAGGAAACAGCTTTAATATATTACCGTTTGGAACTTCATATTGTTTCAAAATATTTAATTCAACATGTACATAGCTTTTTTTTTGTTGTTGTTGTTAAATAACCGTTTAAAAAATATAGTTGTAGATTTTTTGTATTCTAAACAATGCATGCAATTCATTATTTATTCTTTACAACTCGTAATTTTTTTTATACTGTAAAATTAAACAATTTTTCATCTCTTTCAAACACTAAATATTCAGAATTTAAAATCGTCTGTTTCAGTATCCACGTTTCTTATTGGCTGTCACGAATCCCAATACCGGGAATTGGAAGTAAAAGTGGATTGAGCGAAGAATTTGAGGAACCACGAGGTCAAGGGTAATATGGAAGTAGCCAATAAGAAATGGCTAAATGAGGTTAGTAGTGCCACGAAGAATTGTTATGGAATTTTTGTTGTAAGCGTCACAACACGGAACTAGTCTGTTGAGTGTAATCGGAAAAGGATCTCATTATGTAGCAAGAGTGACTAGGATCTAATGTATTCCGTACTATTTATCTTTTTCAAATTTTATTTTTCAACTAATTATATTTTCATCCAGATGATTTAAATTTAACTTTAGATAATAAGCTTACAAGAAATCAAGCTTTTTTATTTATTATTTTAGATTTATTAAGCTATTATTTTAGATTTCGTTCTCATTAATTTATCTCATTGAAAGTGAAGTTTTGGTGTTAGAAATCCCTTTTAAGATTATAAGATAAGTATATGGAGATAAAGTATTAATCCTCGGAGAGCTTATTAAGATTCTTTACAATCCATGAATCTTTCTATCCTTGTTAAACTGTTTCTTATCTCCAAGGCATGTTAATATGCATACATCAAATTCTAATACTATAACTGAATTTAAAAAAAAAAAAAACATTATCTGTATTAAAATGTTTTGCAGATCACACTAAACTTTCAATTATTTTTAAAACGCAAACTAAATTTACACTAACCGTTCTTCAGGAGAATTTTGGTGACAACACCGAAAAAACAAACGGGAATTTAAACTTTGTTAATGTTTTTTATAATTCAGTTTTTAACAGAAGAATTATTTATCTAATTAAAAATAAATTTCCTTACTAATTTAACAGAAAATGTAAAACCAAAGTCAAGAAATCTAATTTAATTAAATTATTTAATGAGTTTGATTCATAGACTGTTAAAAAAGGAGATTTTTTATCAGTGAATATTTAAAAATAAAGAATACTGAATCATTTATTAGTAAACATTTTGTCTTAATTATATTATAATTACATCTTCTTCTTTTTTTTTCCTTTATTGCTTAACAGGATTAAACAGTGGATTATGCGGTCTTAAGCTGGCTCATCTTTAAATAAATTAAAATTTCACATTTCTACGCAATTTTCATGTGTTAATGATTTATTTTATCATGACTTAATGAACCGTAAGAAAAATGTATTAAATTGTAATTATATATTATTGTTCCAGCATCCACAATAAACAATATTATCGGGACAGATTTTTGGGCCTTACCAATTATAATTGGTGATGTATTAATATTACTGAAATGTTTTATAATTCACATAATTTATATTTTATGAAATTATTTATTTAGAACTAGAAAAATGAAACTTTAATCAATCCTTTTATTTACGATTTTCTCTCAGTCTAGTGACCCTAGGCTGCTGCCTATTTTGGCTAGTCGAAAATCTGCCTCTAGATAGAAAACGGAATTGAAAAGAACACATCTTGAAAAGACATTTATTAAAATGTTTCTCGTCCCATTAAAATGAATAAAGTCAATTTAATTATTAAAAGAATGATTAGCTGTATATAGAAACCAGAGGGAGTGTCTCCGTTAAAGTTTCTGGCATACTCTATAATATAGGTGTTATCCTAGAGAATGCCTTACATGCATTGGCGAATAAATTTGGCACTTTTGATAAGCGATTAAACCCTTTGGCGATTAAACCCTGGCATGGGATTAATGATGAAAATCAATTTATGTTTTAGACGGGTGTTTCCCACACGATTGAAACAAAAATTTGTCACAAAACTACACTTGCAATCAATTTCCATACCAAATTTGACATATTTAAGTCATTGTGTTTTTCAGTTATCGTGTTTACAAGTTTCTGAAAGTACAGATCGACAGGCAGTCAACCCCTTATCGGATTTGGCACAAACTTAGATAAATGTCCAAACTATAGATACCAAATCTGTGTACCGAATGTTATATATCTATCTCTTTTCGTTTTGGGATTATCGTGTTAAGTTATATTCGAACAATTGGACAGACAGACAACTCAAAATTTGATAGAAATATACAAATATAAAGATGGGTACCAAATTTCCTACATCTAGCTCAAATCGTTTTTGAGTTATCTTTATCACTGACAGACGGACGAACATTATTTCAAAAATGTGGTTTTCGGACTCAGGAAAGTCTAACATGTGCAGATTCATATAAGTCCTGAATTCGAATTTTTTGACGATTGCAATATTTGCTCTATATTTTGTATATGCGAAAGTATTAAAAGTAGTTAAGGTTTGGAATGAAGATCGAGAATGGTTAAATCTCTAGTTTCTATCCTGATGACATTATTCCTATATTGTTTATAAACCTAATAAATAAGTGTGGGATCGTGTTCCCAATCGAAAGAAGACTACACGTTTGTCTTTTCCATATTTTAATAGACGAACAC
>JAPMOR010070588.1:11580-25672 GCA_026543865.1 Argiope aurantia
TGACGCAGTAAAGATACTTTGTGAAGGCACATAGCAGAAGTAAAGAAGGAAAGGAAGGGCGAAACAAATGATCAGTAGTCTTATATAGCATAGGATTTCTGCCCACGTGCCGATGGAATACATGTGTTGAACTTTGACAAGGGCAACGAAAGTATCACTTTCCTTTGATACGGAGTACTGATGGTACGTTATTTTTACTAAGGAATTAATTAAACCGAAAGTTAAATTAGTTTAGAAAATAAGAGAATGAGATTACTATGGGTTAAATTATATATATATATATGTGTGTGTATGTGTGTATTTCCTTCGAATTGCTATATTAATAAAAGTTTAAAATTAACCTAATTATCTTGTGCTTTAAACTGCTTCACTTTTTTAAAAAATAGATTTTTTTAAAAAATGATTTAAGGTTTTTATATATCGTTATTGTTGCTTAAGGATATTTTATTTTTATTATTAATTTTATTAAATAAGAAACGTTTTCTGTAATAAATGCTTAATAGAACCTCTTTTAAACGCAAATATACAAAACAGAAAAAAAAATTATCAATTCAAGAATACTAATGAAATATAAAAGGATGATAGCATTTAATCATTTTGAAACACTGCAAAATCTCTCACATACGGCATCAATCATACGTCAATATGAAAATAATGGCCTTTCTGAAGACTTAAATTTGAATACAAAATAGGGTTTAGAGATAGTAAAATGTGTAACAATTTATTAATGACGAGGTGCAGAATTGGTTGCATATAGAATATTCTCTTTCCATTGTAATTTATCGAGAAAATGACAAAGTATTCTAGCATATATACATCCGAAAAGAAGAAGGATGGTGAGACAGAAGATGTGAATGCAGATGAAGAAGAAAAGTAAACCAAGAAAATCGAATGATAGAAAGCAGAGGATATGGGTGGAGCCAACAAGTAGACAAAGCAAGTAGAATGGCAAAAAGTGGCGAATGTTTTTGGAGACGAAAAGCTGATTATGAAATTCGCATGGAAAGAAGTAGAGGATGTAGATCGAAACAACAAGCTGATCTAGAAATTTGTATGGAAAAAAGTAGAGGATGTAGATGGAAATGACCAGCTGATCTAAAAATTTGCATGGAAAGAAGTAGAAAATGTAAATGGAAACCACAAGCTGATCTAGAAATTTGTATGGAAAGAAGTAAAGTATGTAGATGTAAATGACAAGTTGATCTAAAAATTTGCATGGAAAGAAGTAGATTATGTGGGTGGAAGCAACAAGCTGATCTAAAAATTTGCATGGAAAGAAGTAGATTATGTGGGTGGCAGCAACAAGCTGATCTAGTAATTTGTATGGAAAGAAGTAAAGTATGTAGATGTAAATGGCAAGCTGATCTAAAAATTTGCATGGAAAGAAATAGAGGATGTGAATAGAAACAACAAGCTGATCTAGAAATTTGTATGGAAAGAAGTAAAGTTTGTAGATGTAAATGACAAGTTGATCTAAAAATTTGCATGGAAAGAAATAGAGGATGTGAATGGAAACAAGCCGATCTAGAAATTTGTATGGAAAGAAGTAATGTTTGTAGATGTAAATGACAAGTTGATCTAAAAATTTGCATGGAAAGAAGTAAAGGATATAGATGGGAACGACAAGCATACCAAATGATTTGCACGGAAGGAAACATGAAGTTGATAAGACGAAAAGTAGACTAAGAAAGTTACTTGGAAGAAAGCAAAGAATGAAGATGAAGACGACAGGCAGACTAAGAATGTTACATGGAAAGAAATAAAGAGTAGAATTAAAGACGACAGGGAGGCTAAGAATGTTACATGGAAGAAAAAAAAGAATGAAGATGAAGAAGATAGTCAGAGTAAGAAAATTAAATAAAAGGAAGCAAAGAATGAAGATGAAGACGATAGGCAGACTAAGAAAATTACATGGTAGGAAAACAGACAAATATAACATATTACTGCATTACTTAAGGGAAATCCAGCGGCAATCTGATGAACAATCAGATTTTCGAAACCGTATGCACTAAAAACACTAAAAAATGTGCATCTATAACGGAACAATGTGCTTAGCACTTTTATTATGTTATTTAATATTGTTTCTTGAAAATATTAAATATTGTGATCATACTTTAAATTAAAAAAATCTGTACGACTTTTGATATAATTTATTTAATTGACTCACATCTAAAGAAAAACATTATGTATATTTAATGATAGGTTTTCACATGCTACACTTTCTAGTTCCAAAAATTTATTTTAATTACTGAAAAATCAGTTACAGGCATTTATGAGGTCTTGCTGATGTCTTATAAGAAGTATTTTAGAGTGCAATATTATATACCATGTATTCAAATATTATAACACTTAATGATAATTTTTTAAAAATTCTCTGTTTATTTTCATACATAAAATAACTATTATTTTTCATTCGATAACATAGATAAGGATTTTTTAAATAAAATCTCAAACTGAATAATTTTATAAGGAATTTTAAAATATTTTGGGAACAATTTTACCTATATAGTTCATTTATGAAAATGAATGCTATTTTTAAATAAAAATTTATATGCTTAAAGATTGGCTTTATATAGTAAATAAGGCCTTTACGCCTATATACTTTATGAAATATAGTCCATTCAAAAATATAAATATTATTACTTTAAAGAATGCAATTTTATATTCACTAATTTCTTCTGGTTGTAATTAAATTTTTCAGTTAAATTCTTCTATGCTGTTTTTATCATGTACCGAAGGCAGCACTGTTGTAATATGCCTAATAATAATGGTAACGAAGGCACCCTTATAAGTAATAGGCTTAATAATCTGTTCATCAGTGTAATAAAGTATTGTTAAAATCCAATTTTGTAATGTACATCTCTTAAAATACCGCTTATAAATCCAACACCTGTATTGGCTGAAATAATCAATTTGCTTAAAAAAGTAAAGAATGGAATAGAAGATTATTTTTTGGATGCTGCAAATTCCACTTCCCATAACTGTAACTTCCACGTGAATATACACAATTAGTTAGAGCTTTCGTACAATCTCGAACTTCCATCGTAATTTATTGACCGTTAAAGGCGGCTTTAATGGCTCGGAGCCCGTATTGTTTCCATTAGGGACCAGGCCGTGATTGTTTGCCGTAAAACTAACAATTTTTATGGGGGAAGGTTAAAAGAAAATTTATGCTACAAGTAAATGATTTAACGACCAGGTCTGCCTTAATCTATTATGTTTTAATGAAGTGGCACCGTGTCCATTGTTTTCTTAGATAAGGTGTGGAGGCGTTTTTCAAGGGATTTTATTGCGCAAAACATGCTCGTTCCATAATAAAAATTTCGATTCTCTTTTTATATGCGAAAATTCGCCGTGTAAGATATTAAGGTAAGTATGAAATCTCCCTTCCAACAACTCAGAAGTGTTGAGCAGATATTAAAGTTGGAACGAAGTAAAAATATGTGGGTATAAAATGGCTATAAAATGCATCGGAGTGTTTGTGCCTGGAGTGCCTGTGGATGCGTTTGCTGGCTGGAAAGTACTGGAGAACCAAAATGCCTGAAAGGAGTTTATAGTCGCGCCTCTAATAATGTTGAGAAAATTACAACTTTGTAAAAGTTTCCCCCTCTTCTTTTCGTTTTAATATGCGTATTTCTTGTGGATGTGTGTAAAGTGTTTGAAATGAAAGCAGTGCAAAGCCCATAACTTCTTAAACTTTAAAAATTTTGCTTATACTTCCCTTTAAAATGCTTCTTTGAGAAGAGGTTGAAGCGAAGATTATTTTAAAAGATTTATTCAGATTTATTGAATTGTATGTTTAGAGTATCAGAGTTAATAAGAAAAATATATTTTCTATGAGTCATTAAAAATTCCTAAGTGAAAGGTTTCATACAATTCATGGAGGAAAACATACAATTTAACATTCTAGAAGGATTATTGTTGGAAAGAAGATGAAATTCTACAAATGGAATCCTTTATACATTCTTTTCACATTTTATACAAAGCAAAATAACAAAAGTATTATAAATATTTGTTTATCGATAGTTCGAAATCCAGAAAATACGTCGCTTTTTTCTCAGAAATTTATTGCATTTTTTTCCCCTCATTGCTTTTTTTTTTTTTTTTTGTCAAAATTCCAATAATTTTTTTTGAAGATTCCTAAAAGGTTTACAAAAAAAAATAGCGTCTCTGGATTCTACTTAAGGTTTTGCTTACCATTTTTAATTTAAATTTATAAATAAGATTTAAAAATATTCGAAAATCAAACTGTAAATATCATAAGTAATGTTACAAATAAGAACTTCGAATGAGGATATGAAAATATTCCAAATGAAATTTATAATCAATTAGTCTTAATTGAAGCATCTATAAATTAATTTCCAATGCAATCCATATTTGTGTTGATGTAACAGTGACAAAACTGCTACATCCGATATGTAAGGAAACATATCCGGTTTCGTTTCGTCTGTACTGCTTTATGAAGATTCTATGTCTTCTTTTCTATTAATATTGGTAGTAAAAGGAATGAAATTTAGAAATAAAAATTCATTTATGGGCTTTATAATAATTTTAGTTAAAAACTTCTTTAAAACCTAAGAAAGTGCTTTAAATAGACAGAGAATCCATTAATTTGCTGATTATTGATTTATCTATACTGTTGTCGAATATGTGTAAATGTCATTTTTTTTTCTCTCTGAGACTAGATATTATTTAATAAAAATTATATATATTAAAAAATCTCTCTAATCGTTTCTTGGTTTATAAATATATATATAAACAAGAATTTGTAAAGTCTTCTTCCATGCTACCAACATTGCAGAATGTAAACACAAAAAATCAACAACTATTATTCATTTCATTGTCAGCATCTTCCAGAAAGAATCTGCATATAATCTTAATAACATAAGAAATTATATAATATTCATATTTCTTTAGAGATTTGGTGAAATAATAATTTTTTTTTCTTGATCATAGAAACACTTGCTTCAAATTTCATGAGGACTTCATTACCATTAACAGTTTTCAAAAATGTTCAAAATATTCCTCATTGCTTCATATTCATTAATAAAGAGATTTCAAACCATTAAAAATATTATCTATTCAATAGTAAAATATGGAACATTAATCTTGGCTAGATGGTTTTCCTTTAGTAAATGTGGTATGTGAGAGGAACTGCTCAGTGAGGCAATTAGAATCAACTCTATCAACCATTACATTGTTTTGAAGACAGATTGTTTACAGAAGACTCAACTCGATTTTCATTTAGCATCTGTATATAATCATACTGAGATTAGATCGACAGTAATAGCATGGTTTAGTTTAGTTTAGTTTAGTTTAGTTTAGATATATTAACGTCCCGTTGTAAAGCAATACTAGGGCTATTTTGGGATGAACCTCATAATTTTGAAACGCGGTCAGATGATAAGGACGCACCTGAGATAGCACCCCCTCTCCACACCACACTGTGGAATCGAGTCTCGAGCCAGAAATCCTACGGCTCACCAGCCGAGACCTTATCACCAGGCCAAATAAGAATGGACAACAAAAAGAAGATGTTGTTGTTTAGTGATGATTTCATATAAACTCTTATGGAACGTAAATGAAAGACATCATTTGCCCTTTGGAGAAAACATGCCATCGATAAACATCATAGCGAAGAGATGCTCACCCCCAATATTTTTGAAGCAAATCCAATCCAAACAAATCGCCAACAAAAATTTCGTCTAATTCGAGGTGTTGTCTAGCGTATAACGTGCACTGATCTAAATCCTACAGAACATGAATAATGCTTGGAAAACTTTTTGAAACACCTCCACCCCATATCAAGATTCATTCGGAACATGAAATCTCCTTTTTGTGGGATTTTCGAAATTCTTTGAACATAAAACTCATCAAAACATTCACTAAAAATATGTGCATTGTGAGCGGTTGCTTGAAGTGCCTACAAATCTTTTATCTGTATCACTGCGACTAAATTATTTTATCTGCTTCACTGAGATTTATAAATCGATTATGATCATTTATTTCAATCCATTTTCTTTGAATCATAAAATATTTCATTGAAGTATAACACTATTTTGTCCATATATAAAAAAATTCTAATCTATGTTCAGATGGCTATCAAAATAATGTGAATATCTGTGAGTAAACATAACATTTAAAAATAGACTTAACATTTAAAATTATATTTTACTCCTAGCTGTCCGGCATTTTAATATAAAAACTAAATATCATGATAGCATTAGGTAGATTCAGTGAAATTGTATGAATTTTGAATTTTTTTCAAAAGCATAAAATGGTAGAACTCACAGAATTCCAGCCTGAATAGCCCGAGAAAGCATTCAGGCCTAGTAGTTATGACCGAAACAGCCCAGATTGTAGGCGTATCTAGAAGTACGTGTCTAAATTCATGACAGCATTCACAAAGCATGGCAAGATAGACAGGGGAAAGCAAGACAGCGAACTAGAGACAGCTGAATTCAAGAGACTGACGGGTATTGAAGCGAATTGCAATACCTAATAAAGAAAACAACGGTAACTAAAGCGACCACAGAACGCAATCAGCGTTTGGATTCGCCTGTGTTAATAATTAGGTAGTGTATTCGTAAACAGAACATTTATGGTAGAACAGTAATTTTCCTGATACTCGTCGCAGATGTTAATGCAAAATGCAGTCTTCAGTGGTGCCATAATCACAAAACATGGTCAAGTGATAAGCGGCAACCAAATATAGTATATAGGCAGCCAAATCATCTTTCACAGTTATCCCCACAACTAGATGCATACACGTTTGGACCATACCTGCATAAGCGTATGATCGTGATTATATCCTTCCAAATGTCAGTCAAGTAGGTGGACTTGATTTTATATGGGTAACCATATCGTGATTTCTGATGGCCCAATCCTGACCTCGAAAGGAAAGATCGCTGGGTTAAAATATAAAAAATAACTAACAAAATACATAATATTAGGCATATTTTGTTTCTTTCAGATGATGAATCTTCCAGAATGATAATGCTCCTATACGGGACATGGCTATTTGTGGTTTGATGAATACGAGGATGAAACCTACCTTGGCTACAGAATCCCCTGCCTTCAATATAATCAAACCGTTTACGGTATGTTTTAGAGCGTTTAATCAAGGATCGATATCTCCCATCCTCAATTCTCCAGGATCTTTCGCAATATATCCATGAAGAAGGGAGCAATATTCCTCTAACCCCTATTCAGCATTTCATGATTTGATTTCCCTGTGAATCCCAGCTGTATTATATACCAAAGTTGGCCCAACACCTTATTAATAAAGGTTCTTGATATTGATAAAGATTTGTGCGGGGTGTTTCCATTATTTTGATAACTATCTGTAAATCTGGCAATTGTATGAAACTATAGAGTCTTTAACAGCACCTTCATCCCACCTTACATATCATGCCTATATATACTAAAATTTTCATTTAAACTACAGTTATGCTTACATATCTGTAATTTAAATGCACATGACACATAATATATAGTTTGAGTGCACATAGCACATAATATGTAGTTTAAATGTATAACAGTAGTTACATACACAATTACTTTGGGCATGTGTATGTAAAATATGTTCTAGTTACATGATATTATAATTCAATTGCTTATGCAAATAACTGGGTCAATGTAACAATAATCACTCTCATTAGTAACAAATTTAATATAAGTCTAATTATGCACTAATTTGCGAATATGCATTAGTATTTAATATATTTCAAAACTAGTCAATATAGTTAATAGAATGTTTAGGTACTTAAAATATAAATCTTTGGGAAAATTCTTCTTCCTTTAGCTTCTCCTGAGGATCCGCATGCATTGCCAATCTTAACTGTACGCAACTAGAATTGTGTTAAGCCATTCTATATATCCGGATTCTAAATTATTAATGAAAAATCATTTTATAATTAGTACTTATAAAAAAAGAAACAAGTAAGTTATTATAAGTAAACTTAATTATAATAAAAAGTAAGTTAAGTATGATTTTCCACATGAATTTTTCCACTAATATTCAAATATATAATCTTGAATTTTTCATGACGCTTTGCTTATATATTGTTACTTTTGCCTCTGGTGTCGTATAATTTGATGGAAAACCTTTTTCATTATAATCAAAAAAGATTATGCCAAAAAATGTGGAGGTTCAAAAAATCTTTATACTTTCCTTATTATTTGATAAGGTTTTGTGATTAGGACTATCTTCAACAAAAGAAATCTTTGATGAAAGCTACAAATCCTTTTGAGCTTTCTACGATACACGATGATAAGAAGCATGATGATTATTCTGTTCATCATCACT
This sequence comes from Argiope aurantia, assembly GCA_026543865.1. Taxonomy (NCBI): domain Eukaryota; kingdom Metazoa; phylum Arthropoda; class Arachnida; order Araneae; family Araneidae; genus Argiope; species Argiope aurantia. The sequence continues at coordinate 19,889 of JAPMOR010070588.1, forward strand.
TTTTCGGTCCCTTCTAACCCAATCTTCATTGTAAAATATTGGATCTCCTTTCTAATATTGATTGCCAATTATTGAATAAAAAGCTTTTGTTATTAGATTTTAGATTATATTTAACTTTTAAGCACGGATTGTAGATTTAAAGCTAGAAGAAAAATGTCGAGGTTGAACATTCCATTGGCTCCGAATTTCAGAATAAAAAAGTTGAATATTCTCGTGTGTATATATTTATGTGTGTATTTGTTCTCTAAAAGTAAGATTGTATCATCTACAGTACCGAATTTGGTGCATGTATATTTTGGAGGATAGGAATGTATATCTAATAATGTTTCATTAAGAATTTAAATAGAATTTAAATTAATTAAAAACTAAGTTTTTCTTCCCTCGATAACTTCCGAATTATTTTACCCAAAATCTAATTTAACATCATTTCAAAGTTTTTAAAAAAAATCTTACTGATAATAATTTACCAATTGTACAAAATGCTCCTAAAGTTTGGTCATCTTTTTGAAGCTTGTTTGTCTGAATATCCGAATAAAGATTACGTGATGGCGTTTTCCTTATTTTGTTATATTTTTAATCACAAAATTTTCTTCCATTTTTGAAAGTTAAAGAACAAAGATTCTTCTTAAAAATCGATGTAGCTTACAAGACAAACAAAAATTGAATTTGCAATAACATGAAATTTAGTTCTTAGGGCGACCGCACATAAATAGTTTTAAAGCTCTGTAATATCATGGTTTCATATATATTAGAAAAAGTTCTGTACAAAATCAATATAATATATTTAAATAATTAAAAAATATGGAATTGAAATTCAACAATTCCACAGAAATATGGAAATGTAATTATATCTCAATGATTTAAATGAAATTAAACATAACCAATATTCCCAGAGAACTAGCTGATTGTCAAAGCAACTAGTAATAAACAACCTCTTAAATCTGCACGAAGTTATCATATTTGAAAAATTAGTCTTTTGCTTATATGAAAAAAAATTAATAATTATTATTTACAGAACTACAGTTTTCATTACACAAATTAATTGTATTAAATTGATTCCGTTTCTTATGAATAACTCTCTATTTTTATATTCATTAAAATGAAAAGCAGCTCAATTTTTTATATACCTGTTGTCAGATTAATTTTAATTTTACTAACCTTCAATTTCAACGAAACTGTATTTCGTATCAAATATATAATTATGAAGTATGAATTATATCCTAAAATTATACAAAACTTCATATTCGAATAAAGTTATTTAAATTAAGAGGATTAAAATGTAGTATTTTATTGCCAGATGAATCAGTCTTTCTCGTGAATTTAGAGAAAAAATTGAGTAAATAACAGAATTTAAACTGCCATGATATTAATTATTTTGTTTGCAACAGTAAAATCATTTTATATGTACCATTGTTTTTAATCAAGTATATTTAATGCATTATTCTAATAAGTTGAATGTTTATGAAACTATATTTTTATAAATACCTTTAAATTAAAGCTAAACAGTTCCCAAATGAATTAATTTGCTATATTACGTATTTGACTTTATCGTCTTTTATTGTGATAAATGTTTAATGTATGAGATATTAATGTAGCTTTTATTATTTCTTGCATCCATTAAATATTGTTGTTTAAATTAGACAAATATAAAGATTAAATAGCATAATTTATACTAATCAACACATTTTGTATTATGTTTTAAGATATTATAATCATAGTAATTATTATTTTTTTAATTTAGAAAATATGAAATTTTAATAAACTTTAAAAGTAAAGCATTTATTAAAAAAATAATAATGAATTACTTCAAAAAAGAGGAAACATTTGAAGCTTTTTTTAAATATTATAATTTTTTAATGAATGAAACGAAAATATTACTTATTTTATAAAAATAAGTTGAGAACTAAGATTCCTAAGCATAGTAGCTTCTTAAATTTAAAATGTTTTGAAAGACAACAGAAAAAAAATCACAAGAAAGTGCAGTTCTCTCAGCCTATAAGACTAGCATACTAACTACTACTTAACAAGGTTGAACCCTCTACTGAATGATAAAGTGCTTTTCAAATTTAACATATTATAAAACATTGCTTTTCTGCACTTTAAAATGAAAAATGATTTTTGACATATTTGTGGCATCGACATATTTTTCGCAAAATTAAGTATAGTAAACCATATTTAGTCTTAACTGGGGATTGCAATATCGGACTAAAAGTTCAATATTGGTATTCGGTATTTTTTAGATCTTAATACCAGGACACAGATTCTAATACAGTAGAAGAAATTTTAGAAAAATGAAGAAAATACAGGTGTTTCTTTGTTTTATTTGCCAGTTTTAATAGAGAGTTTAAATATCACAAAATATAATTTGAAATTTATAAATTGTAATAGTATATAAAGAATCACAAAAAAGTAAAAGAACATCTTATTTATTTAATCACAAAAAAATTGTAAATATTACTATTCATTCTGTGGTACTATTGCAAATTTTTGAAATGTGATCTTACAAAACATAATGCATCAATTGTACTGTCATTAAGCCTGGAACGTAATTTTGTGCACAAATTGTCAGCTCTCTAAAATATCTACGCTACTTTCGATATCTACGCTAGTTGGTAGTACTGTTAGCAATGCGCGATATACTTTTTCCGAGTATTTTCCTCTAAATCCTTCATCTTCAAATAAATCGTTTTCTTGTCGGATGGTTTTGGTTATAACTGATTTCTGTATTGTATTTTGGTTTGTTGATTTTTTTTATTTATCGCTAGTTCTAATTTTTGTTCAAGAAACAATTCCTTTTGACTATCGATATTAGTGTCATCAAAATATCCGATAACTGTACCGAATTCTTCTGACAGATAGATCTATTTAAGAAAATTTACTATAAACTTAATCAGATTTTAATTGGTTAGTCTCTTTTTTTCTTTTTCATTTTTAAAATCATTATAGTTATGTAAATATCAGAAGGCATTTTCTATTTCGTTATGTCTTTCTTCTGTGAGATTTTTCAATGTAATATAGAAATCTTCAGATAGTGATGTGTGCTGTTCTTTCACTGACTACAACATGAAATTTATTGTTACATTAGATGTTAATAAATTAGAATCTCTCCGATATAATGCCTCAACAGCCAGTTTTATTGGAAGTAGAGCTGATACAGTTTTGGATATTAAGTCCAATTGACTATCTGAAAATATATTTCCAAGTTTAAGTCGATTATTGCTTTTTGATTGGATTTTTCAGTTTCAAAAATCGTTCCATCATTAGGAGTAAACTGTTCCAACGTGTTTTAGAATTTAATATTAACATATATTCTGCTTTATTTTCAGTTAGTATATATTTTTGTAATATGGCATTTTTTGTAGGAAAACGTTTAAATATCTTTAAAATTATTCGAACTTTATAAATTATAGGAAGCAATTCTTGATGGGTTAATATTTCATTCTCACTAGCAATATCTTCTTCAACAATTACATTGTCATTATCTTCATTGTCAATATCACTATCACTCTCACTCTCTTCAAAGTTGAATATCACTCTCACTCTCACTCTCACTCTTTTCAAAGTTGAATATCACTCACTCTCTTCAAAGTTCTTTCTATATCCGCAATATTTGGATTCTTCTGTTCTTTATTTTTTTTGGTATAATACATCTGTTGCTTCTAACTGAAATCCATGAGAATAGCACCATTACTGATTTGCACCAATCAACTTTCCAACTTTTTTCCTAACTGTTGCTCCATCAGTCGCTATGGATACAATATCTTCTTTCAGGGATAATCCATGTTTCGCTAATTTAGATTTAAGCACTTCCACACATTTTTCAGCTGGCATACTTCCCGAGACATGTGTAAGTCCTATATTCCAATTTCTTTTTCTCTGGATGAATATTTATACTTAAATAGTGCCTATTTCTTACACTTGTCCATTAATCAAATGTAAGACTTAATTTTTCAACATTTACGTTTAATTGTATTAACTCGTGTTTCAAAGAATTACGAACACCGTTACTGTAGTTTATAACAGAGTTCTTCTTACAATGTTAATCGATGTTGATAGAATTTTAAAACCTCTGGCGGATAGTGATTTTCTTAATTCAGTAGCAGTGCAAAACACTCGAAATGGCAAACCATCTAACGTTGCCATTTTACTTATAATTTGATTTAAATTATCTTTTTTTTAAAAATAATATAAGATCCTTGATGGCATGGTCTTAGAAACTGTGCTTAAATTTGTATTTTCATCGCAATTAGTTTCTTTCCTCTTTAACTAATTTGCAGCATGTTCCGTCTTCAAATATGTAGGGAGTTCGCTTGTACTTCTTCCGTTCACTGTAATGACTCTTGAACATTTTTTACATTGTGCCATCTTATTATTTTCACCATATAAATAATGAAACCAAACCAAAGTATTATCAACTGATTTTTTTATGCTCTTTAGTTATTCTTATCCATTATTATGGGTCATTATTTATGAGTGTGTGTATATATATATATATATATATACATAATAAATCTGAAAAATATCTTGAGCCCTAAAGTATGATATACAAATACAATGTAAATAACAAACTCACAAGTTAAAAAAATATCGAAATATTATGTACTTTCATCACAACTACAACATTGTTTTCACAGATACGAATATCCGACTACGAATCCTGCGCGTGTGCAGTATCGTAGGATAGTTTTGTATAGGATCGTAGGGCAGTTATCTGCGGATGTTTATCGTAGGATAGAACATCCTAATAGGATAGTTTTGATCCGCCTCTTTGGATGTTTCACAGTATTTTATCACTTCTCTTGATTGTAAGATGCAACTTTATATTCACAGTCAAATTAATTTCGCCCGTTAAAGAGACATAAAAACAAAAAAAAATATATATATTATTTTGCTATGTTGGCAATATCTGAAGATATAGTGGAGTCAATTTTAAAAATTTATAGTAAATACTGCAAAAACGGCATTTAAATTTGTGAATACCGGTATTACAAAATTGTACAAATGGTTCAAAATACCGGTATTCGGTATCCCGCTATACCGGTATTGCAATCCCTAGTCTTAACATACAAAACTTTAATCCGAGAAATCATCATATGCTTACCATTAAAATTAATTAAAATTTAAACCAATATATTTCCGAAATAACCCGATATAATCTCAGAATAACATAGTAATTATCAATTTCAGATTCAGGTGTGAAGCGTATTCATTATTACGTGCAGCAATTACAGGAACAAGTGTTAACTATTACTGAAACAAGTTAATTTCACAGTCTGCCTTTCAAATAGATAACTCCAGTTCAACGTGACTTATTAGATCCTTTAAATTCCTGATAAATATTCCTGACACCGAAAGCACAATGGATATTCATATTAGAATACCGATTTCTCCCTAAAATGTCCGGTCACACCTAATGTTTGCATGCGTATAAGCTAACATGCTACCATAAACTCTGATTTACAAATGCCACAAAATTACATCAAAAATCACGCATAAAAAAACTAAATGATAAAATAAACCTAGTGGCAGTTAAAAAAAATAACTTGTAATTTATTGAATTTACTGTAATTTTTTAAATTTATGTGCATAATATTACTACTACTACAAAGTTTAACTTCGTGCTTAAGAATTATTATAGCATTAATCAATCGATAACAATACTCAAATTGGGATAAATTAATTATATTTGTATTACATCAAGGAAAAAAAAATGAAATCTGCGATCGCAAATTTTAAATTATCCTGTGAGAGCATTATTATTTTTAGTCATTATTTATCTTCATT
>JAPMOR010070590.1:0-11184 GCA_026543865.1 Argiope aurantia
ATATGAAATTGAAGCTACACAAATGTAAAATAACATTGAAAATAATACAATTTCATTTTTTGCGAAGTAAAATATTAAAAATATTAATAGCATTGCGTTCCTGTTGATGCCATTTTTAAAATCATTATTATTGCCATAATAAGCATGCAAAAGTTAATTCTCAAACAATGTTTAAACATTGAATCTATGTAATTTTATACTAATGGTTGAGAAGCAAAAAATACAAAAATAATTAAAAAACCCTCTTTAACATTAGAAAATGCTTTTGATTTTTTTTTATTTGCTCTGTATAAATTCAAATTTAGAGATATTTCGACGCTATTTTCGTATAATGAAACGCTAGAAATTTCGTATAATGAAATACCCTCAGGTGGCCCTTTTAGATTCAAAAACAATTTTTAAAAAATTGTTTCCAATATTATATTATCTTAAGATGCCTTAAAAACTTAAAATTTATAAAAAAATTGAAAAAAAATGGAAATTTTTAAAAAGGACATATAAAGATTTTTCTTAGATTTTAGTTTGGCAGTAGTGGTAAAAAGTTTTCTTTTAGGTTCAAAAAGAATTTTTTAAAGATCTGATTGCAATACAATAATATCTCTAGGTGCAGCAAAGAGCTTAAAATTTGTAAATTGAAAAATTATAAACTTTAATAAAAAAAATTTGTTAGTTTTTCGTTCATATAATGTTCCAAAAAATGATTTTAAATACATACATTAGCATTACAATTGAAAAAAAAATATTCATTACAAAGTATAATAATAATAATAAATATATTTTTATGTCAAATTTTTCATTTCTTACTTCTGTATCCTTAATGTTTACAGATGTCACAGCTGCAAAATGGTTGTTTCTACTTCATTTCTACATTAAAATGTTTTTTAAAAATTAAATTTTGGCATATTCTCACGTGAGTCCATTTTTGCTCTTATGTATCCTTCTCTTGCGATTGAACCACAGACATTTTGAGCTGATTCGGCCACCAATTTTACAATTCTCTCCACTGCTTGCATGTGACAAGGAATCCGAGGAAAGTCGATAACCGAGTACACTGTACTATTTGGTTCAGCTTCAGGTACCTTCTGTTTAAAGTCTTTGCTAGAACTGGAAACTGGAAAGATGTTTTAACAAGGGGGGGGTCAGTTACGTCATTTTCAAGCCATGAGATTATGTCGATGTAATCCTTTGCATCGAAGTTTATCTTCGAAACTTTAAACTTCCTGACTCTGTTTTTACTTTCTGCTCCTGCTTTTAAAACACGTCGGAAACCAAGTTCTCTTTGAAATTTACGTTAATTATTTAGCATGGATAAAAGGATATTTTCTGAAGCAGCAAAGTACCATTTCTTTGAATAATCTTGAGATCTTCAGAGAGATAAAGTGAATATGAGATAAGGTTAAGAAAATATTTGGAACCATAAGAACATGAAAGTTTTAACTTAATACTAAACCACACAGGCTCCAGGCATGTTTATATCTTCTTGTCTATTAAATGCATCTGGTTGGTTTGTCTCTTTTTGTAAAGAGCACTGTTGTACTTCAGCGTTGTCATTGTCGCCAGTAATCGCTTTTAAAACTCTAGTTTTTTTTTTTTTTTTTTGCCCGTTCTTGATTAAACTTAACTATTCTCTGTAGTTCTTTACTCTTTCTCGCTTCTTCCTTCCTCAAAGCGCTTGTGACATCAATATCAATATTACCTATAATCATTTTCAAGTTAGAGCGTTGATCATTTAGAACATTTTATTCCATAACTGGCGATTTTTTTCTTCCTTCATACAAGTCAATTAAACGTATAGCTTCTTCTATAAATTCGATGATGTTGGAATCAAACTTATCTCAACATTTTATGCTTTTAGACTTCAAAAAATGTTGTATTTAGCATAATAAGTTTTTATCACTTGTGATATTCTTTTGCTAGAAGCGATGGGAATCGAAGCTCTTGACCATATTTGTTCTCTTATGGGAACTAAAGTGTCACATATTTCCCTTACAGAAGGATCCTTCTCTGAAGAAGTTTCGAGATTCTGTCTAATAAGAAAATAACACTAGATTCGTAAGTAGTAAGTTTAACTTCAAGCAAATCATTAAATTTCACGAAAATAGAACATCCGATATTTGTCTTGTCTTCACTAATTTGATTGAGCCATTTTTAATCAGATCAAAGCACAGAAGCGCACAAACTAACAAATCAGTTACGTTAATCAGTTACACAATAGACGGAGCGGAGACGCTAACTCAACTGAACTCGGCAAAGATTATGATTTGAAACTAGCTCTGTCCTTGAAACCAGACGCAGACAAATCCCCGCCATTCCTCAATAATATTCGCTCCTACAACGACTCAGTGCCACGCCAGTGCAATAGTAAAACTGATTTTATACTTTTATTTATATGACACATCTATTTAGAGCTTTTTTTTTTTCATAACCGAGGCTCGCAAAAATCCTTAAAATGTTGCAAAATATATATTTTTATGAAACTTTTACGCCCTTGCGGCACCTCTAGATGTAATCTAATATTTTCTTATATTTGTTATTTATCTTATCTATACCAAAAGGCAATTTTTCAGAGCTATTTCAAATTGCAAATCAAAAGTTGATTATTCCGTAAAAAAAATCTTTAAAGTGTTGCAAAATTTTCATTTTTGTGAAACTTTAACGTCCTTGCTTCACAATACTTTTCATATTTATAATTTATTTTATTTACCCCGAAAGGCAACTTTTTCGTTCTATTGGAATTAAAAATCAAAAAATGATTATTTCATTCCCTCTTAATGCAACCAATGCCGCTAAGCAAAACTTTGGCGAACACATGAGCCTAAAAAAATTAAAAATCATGTCTGAATGTGTTGCCCCCCATCTCTGACTTGAAGAGGCAATAAGAAGCAAATCTGAGTAAAAAAAAAAAATGCAGAAAATACATGAAGAAGGGTAGCCAAACACATCGCCAATCAACTGTGCTGAACTTGCATAAATTTAACTTATCAACATCTCTTGTTTCAGACAAGTTATTATGCTTATTAACTAATTAAATTAATTAATTTCCATCAAATTGCATATATTTGTATTGTTTGGAAGCAAATACTTATCATTATTTTCATCCAATGGAAAAACATAAATCAACTATCAATACTTTAATAGAATTTTTTTTATAGTTTTCTCAAATGAAATTCCAATGCTTTATATTACGAATTCAAACAATTAACTGGAACATTTTAATTTTAAAAGAATAACTGATTTAAATTGATTTAAATTATATTGATTTTTAATTTACTTCGGCTGTTTGAAATCTTTTAAATAGCTTTATTTTATAATTTTGCATAATAAGGAAAAAATTAAATATTGCGATGATTATTAAATGATATTAAATTTAAAGATATAAAACTAAAGTAACAAACAAAAATTTATTTTATAATTTGAAAGTTTCAATAACAATGTATAAAGGTCAAAGACTCTTTTTTTATTTTGGATTCTATAAAAGAACAATCTTTTATAAGGTAAATAAAAAATTCACTCATTAAAATCATTATATTCCCAGTTGAACCAAAATAATACTAAAACAATATTTCATTAATAAGTTATTTAGAGATAGAGGAATAGTTAAAAATAATGTTCCGATTTTGAATTTTCTAACCAAAATCAGTTTCCAAGTAGTAAAAAGAAATAAAGAAAACTAAGTATTTTAATATTTAAAAGATTAAAAATTTGGTTTCATCATTTATAAAAAATGATTTGCACGTTTTACATCATCGGTAATAAAATTAATTATTTTTTTTGTCTAAGAATTTATTTATTCACTTTAATTAAGTTTACAGTAATGTCTCAAACATTTATAATTTCTCTTAGCATTAATCTATTTCTTCTATATTCTGTAACTGAAAACCATTTATTTTTAATAATTAGGTTCATATTTTAATTACACAAAGGGAAATCTGTAATCAAAATATAGATAAACAGAGAAATAATTAATGAATTGTTAATATGCAAGATTTTGTTGAATGTAAAGTAATAAAAAACGAATATTTTTATTATTATAATTAATAAAATAAAGAAACGTTATTTTTAAAAGCAGGGAACAAATTCATATAAAAATGTTTTTAAATCTAATAATGGATAGATTTTAATTATAAACTCCATTAGAAAAAAATTCGACCTGTTTGAATATTTAAAACAATTGGTTTAATTCTTCAACATAATTAGAAATATCACTAATATTTGGAAATGGTTTTGTTAAAATAATAAATGAAAAGACAGTAGCAGTTCTTTGAATGTAACTCTAGCAGAAAATAATTTCTATACATTTTTAAAACTTTATACGAGATTAGATTCTAAAATAGGAATTACTGCATAGGATTTTAAAATTATTCTCTAAATCTATATTTTTCTAAATTGAACTAATTAAATTTATTCTGCATGGAAATGGAAAGGAGATTTAATATCGACAACAACAACAAACAAACAAAAAAGAATTCCAAATGATTGGCAATTTATTAAAACGTAAAAGCCAGTATTTCGGCAAATAGCATACAGTTTCTAAAATGATTTTAAGAAACCAGAATAAATTTGTAAAACTAAATTGAAAATGATGAATGATAAAAATATTCTTTTTAACTTTTATGAATAACGAATTATATATTTGATTATTTACACTCAAAACCATCTTTAATGAGAATCTACGTTTATTGCAATTCAAAGACCACAGAACGACAGCAATAAAAAATATTCTTTTCTAACCTTTATATCCCTTATCCTACAGCTGTTTTATATAAAATGCCCAAATGTTGTAACTAATTTATTTAATTAATCTAAGCACTTTCGATTGGTCCCTTAGTTAATTAAAAAAAAACACTATTCATTTCTGAATATTGGCTTGAATCTTTTTTACTTATTTTATTAAACCGTCATCTGTTTTATTTAAATTTTTTAAACCGGTAAATCAATTGATTTAATCAATTAGAGTGTTTTGATTTTAAACTAATGATTAGATTGATTACAACACCTAAGCTTGGATCGTAAGAAATCTTTTTATCATAACAGTTTTGGCTATTTTTTTCTTTGAGATATGAATTTGATTTTTTTTAATAAGTAAATTAGTTACCATTTTATGGCCGTCTCATTTAATATAAAGAATAGTTTTTTAATTTGACTTCTCAAGTTTTTTTTCAAATTTATTTTCTCAAAAATGATTTATGGCACTCAATATAATCATATTTTAATAGCAATTAGAATAATCACATTTTTATATCGTTTTTGAAAGAGAAAAACTTAGAAACTAATAATATCATAATGGATTCAGCTATAATCATGCATTTTAGATATTTTCTTCAAAAGATATTTAGAAAAAAATTAATATCGAATTATAATTTTACTCTCTAATAAAAAAATATGGAAATGCATAAAATGGTTTAACTTTCTTATGAAAAAGGACTTACGTTTTTCAAATTAAATTCTCAGTACGTAAAAATATCCTTTCTTTTAAGCAACGAAGTATCGCCGAATTATTTTTATTCCATAAACTAAAGAATGCCAATGTTCAAAAATTAATTCCGGTTTTGTATTTATATAAAAATAAACAAATGGAGAAAACGTTATTTTAAAAATCAGAGTTAAAATAAAGAGTTACATTTTGCTTGAAGAATAATGAAATCTGCATTTTTAAAGCACATGAAAAAATATAGATTATTGAATATATTATTAATGAAAAAATATAGATTATTGAATATATTATTAATGAAAGAATATAGATTATTTCCTTACTTTTCTGATTCATCCAAAATCTATGCTTATGTCAGATATTATTTATTTTTTTCCTTACACGAGAACCACAGCCAATAAAAACTGCTCTTGCTTAAAAAAAAATCCTATAGGGATTTTGGAGGAGGAATTTTCCATTCATTTTCGATTACTCTTAAGGTGTGTTTACACTCTGGCAGTTATAAGAAAAAGAAAAAAAAAGATAAATAAAATGAAATAAAAACTTGCATCAGGAAGAACAAAGAGCAATGAATGTCGGAATTAATCTATGATAAGTGTTCCATTTTTTTTTTTTTTTTTTTGCCAAAAAACTCGCCAAATTCTACAAAAGTACAACAATTCTACAACAGTAAGAAAAAATACATTGCGGCGGGATGTTGTTGTCAAATCGGGACAAGTACCTGCCATGGACCGAACAGTAGTTTTCGGTCTTTCTACGTGCGCGCTGCTTACTGTCCGTCTTGTAACTGTCCGAGTGTAAACCCACATTTAAAATTGTTTTACTGTTATTTTTTGTGAATAGTAAGAATACTATTAATAAGTGTTAATATTCATCTCAAGAAGATCAAGTTGGTGTTTCTTACGAATATTTAAAAAATTTTCAACAGGGAGAAACATAGGAAATGTTTGGCCAAAGTGACTTAATTTTTTTTTACCACTAGACAAATAATAATAATAATTAAAGGTACGATCTCATATTGTATATTAAAAACAAATATCTCTTAGTGTTATTATTGTTTTAGCTAAGTTTTTTTTCAGTTAATATTTTGTTAGAAAATTTAGAGATGACACCAAATATAATAAAAATTTTGAATTAAACGCTATTCAAATGCAATATTTTTAACCTGGTGTTGCATTAATGCCATTTAAAATTTGTGCCCGAATATCATAAATATTTATTTTCTCACCCTTTGTTAAAGTTGCCATTAAAGTTGACTTAATATAAATAAAGAATCCCTTAAAACGTTGTTTTCTTCTTTCGTTTAAGCACTTTGCTTTGAATTTTTCGATAACATTAAAACTTAATTTTTTAAAAATTGTTTCAAATTCATTTATAATTTTAATTGTAAATATTTTCTAATACCTTGCGTTCGTATGAATGTATCCGTAATAGTCTATTATCTTAGTTTAATTTAATTTGCATTAGTAATTGATATTATACAATGTTTTATAAATGATTATTAAATTAGCAATTTTTTGCATCATTTTTTCTTTTTTTTTGTGAAATAAATGAGGATGATAGAATTCATGCTCTAGATTAAAGAGAAAATATCTAGAAATGTCCTTGTATAAATATATATTGCAAAATAATTAAAAAAAACAGTATCGTGTAAATATTAAATATCCATTATCATGCAACTTTACATGTTAAGCTCAGTATAAAATAAATAAAAAAAATATTATATATTTGTAAAATTTTTATTCTTGATGATAATTAAAACACAATTATTATTCTAATTGAGGCACAAATTAATTCCACATTTATTGCATGAGATTGTATGCATTTAAGGTATTTGCACCGGAGTGACCCACTTACTTTTGGTCAATCTTCAATGCCCCTCACTTCTAAATTTCTCTACAAAAATAACATAAAATAAATATAGATATTTTCGTCATACATTAGAAGTGAAACAACTCTATAGTGATGTAAATTTATGTTACAGGGTTTTGGGTGAATAATTTGATATATTCTACATAAATTGCACAGAAAACAACAGAAACACAAATCAAACTTTTTTTCCCACTTATTATCGCATTCTTTAGCAAAATAATTAATAAATTATCAAGAAATCGCGCGTTTCTTCCAACCACAACAAACAGCGGAATGACAAGTTCAAATCCGCAATAATGATTGTAACGTTGTTTTTTTTCTTCTGACAACTACGTTCCTTAATAAGCAATAATCGTAAAAAAAAAAAAAATGCCAGCAACAACCCATTTACAGTACACCTGTTTTGAATACAATTTTCTTTCACTAAATTTTATGATGGCAATTTTCATCATCATGCAGAGAAAGGTCAAATTTATTTCTTTAATATGCTGATAATGTAAAGTTACTAAGTATGAACAAAAAAAAATATTTTTCCGAAAAAGAACCGATTATTCAGCACTGAAGAATAAAATGATTAAATATTTATTTTTGAATTCTTACATTCCATGGCATTTTTATTGAAATGCAATAAAATTTAATGGAAACTCATCAGAAACAGTTTATCTAATGATTTCTTTTTCTGTTTTTCATTATAATTTGCCGAAATCAGAACCATTATTTATTTTTAATATTCAAAATTTATTTTGTTGTTATCAGCAGAATTCAAAAAATTTAAGCCTCATTTCAAAAGCAAAGTATATAGTTCCAATATAAGTTTAAAATATTTTTTTTAAAATAAATTTTAAAAAAATCATGAAAAAATCGGTATTATTAAAAAAAATAAGTTTTAAATTTTAAAATGATTTAAAAATCTTTTTTGTGCTCTAATAGTTTTGTATGTCATCATGAAGAAGGCAAAACGTTTTCTTCATTTTGAACTAATTAAAAGTCGCAATTTCAAATAAATCTTTGAAAGGTATGTATTTCACATTTAAAATGCAAATACGATAATTTAGTTAACCACAAGCTTTTAAAAGATTCGAACATGACCTCGCACATTCAGCCTTTTAATTCCTGAAATTAGATATCACTTTATTTAGGATTCACATTCATTTCGAAAAGTGCGTTTAATCTTGTGTGCATATCAATCAGCATAAATCTGTATTATTAGTCAATAGTGCGTTATTATTTTCACTTCATGGATATATAGCAAAACCTTTTTAAACATTATATGCATTTCTTTTTTTAATGTCCTGATTTTATAGGAATATGTTTATCTTAATAAAAAGCGATGAGGTTTGATTTTTCTTTGAAATATGTCATTAGCAAACGAGGAAATGTATTCTCTAGTTAGTTAACGAGAACAGATTTTCCCTCTTTTTACATTCTGTTATTCTAAATCAGTGCACATTTTTTTATACTTGGTAATTATGTTTTTCTTTACTTAGTTTATAAGAAACTTTCTTGGAGCATTAAAAGAATTATTTTTGATGAAAAAAATGAAACGCCACTGCAGTGTAATGAATGCGAGAAAATCATTTTTGTTGTAATCCCTCAAAGTTTGAAAGATGTTTAAAAAGTAAAAGTGGCCTATAGGGAAATTTGTGAATGAATTATTTTTTATGAAACTTTCTTTAACTAGTAACTTACCTTTTTAAAGGAATTTTCGACATCATATGCATGCATTTTTTTTGAAATATTCTAACGATTAAAACTTTTCTTAAAGCAGAAATGTGTAATCATTATAAGCAAAAAGGCAATTTTAAGAAAACAATAATTCAAAATAATATTACATTTCATGGATGTTTAATTTTAAGTAGGTTATTAACCTTTCTTATTTTCTTACTCAGAATTTGAATAAATAATTTATTATAAGTAATATTAGTTATACTGAATAAAAGTAAAGAAATGAATTTTTCTTCACTAAATTTCAAATTTTGTTTCAAAATTTTAAAAAAATCACAATTTTTTAAGAGTTTCTAACTAAATCAATCATTTAAACAAAACCACAACATTCGTTTTTGCTGGAACCAGCTCCATTTTGCCCAATTTGTAATTTTTCTATATCTGTTTTACATATTCTTGTGGATTGTCAGTGAATTGCTTCCCAGTCTTTCTTCCAAAATGTCCTTCCTTGATATGAACATTTCCATCTCGACACGCCTCTAGGGCTGCCTTGGCCTGGTGGTAAGGTCTCCGCTTCAGGGCCTTAGGTCTTCAGATTCTAGTCCCGATTCCACTGAAGAATGAGCTCGATAACTACAAAACGCTTGGTAGATAAAATTTGTTACACAGGGAAAACATTTAAAATGTAGATTCAAAATTCAGAACCACATCCGTCTCACTGTTGACCCTATCTAGGTTTGTATTTCTGTGTGCGTGTAAAATGCAATAAAGTATAAGTGGCATGATTTAAGGCAATGCAATTTATTATAATAAATTGTGATTACAACTGATGCTTTATATCAAATTTTGTTGTCAATCAGTCAGCAAAAAGATGTCCAAAATACATACTTTTCGCTTATAATTTCAGCGGTCTGGTGGTAAGCTCTCGGCTTCGGAACCGGTAGGCCTTAGGTTCGAGACTTGATTCCATCGAAGAACCTTGTATATGCATTTTAAATCGGTTGGGGACAAATGTTCTCCCACTGGTGTGGATGTTTAGAGAAGGGAGTTCCAGCTCAGGTTCCGCCCTCGTAATCTAACCACAGTACAAAATTAACTGATCCACCCAAAGATAGTCCTAGTGTCGATTTAAAACGGGACCTTAATATAACGAAATTAAATTCCAAAGCTCTTCATATTTAACTTTTTAGTTTTCTAAAAGATATAGCTTTTTATAATCATTTTAAAAAAATAAATAAGCGTTTTAGTCGCATAACATACCTTCGTCGTTGTTTCGTCTTTTCATGTTTTTTTTTCTTTTTTAATATTTTAGTCATTTGGATTTCATAGATATTCTATGTTTCGATTTTATTATTAGTTGATATAAATATTTTAATTCATGTGTGCAGCGCAGCTAATCCGAAGATAGTTTTTGTACCATCAAAAGCAATCAGACAACAAACATCACCAAGATAGCACATGAAGTGAAGAGAAAGATATCTAGAAATATAGCGATGTCTTATTTACAAAAATATATTAAATGTTGGGGTGGGACGGAGGAATGAATTTCATATTGTCAATAACATGGACATTATGCACTAAATATTTCCTTTGATGCTGTAGCTTTTAAAAAGTGAATCGTCATTTTTTAACTAATTCAAGTTCCATTCAAAATGTTCATGAAAATATATGTGAATTTTTTCCCTTTTTTTTGTATCATCAATTGTTTCATTTCAGTTTACTCTGCACTGGATTGCGAATCAAGATTACAAGTTCGATTCCAAATGGTTTCCAGATTTGTTTCACAGTGCGCTGTTAAATATAACTGAAATAAAGTCGATTCAAATTTCAAAGATGTAAGTTATTGAAGATCAGTGACTTACAATTGTAATCTGCAGACTGTCAATCTAAATTATTAGCAATCCAGGATAAGGGTGGGTTTACACTCGGCTAGTTATAAGACGGTCAGTAAGGTAACGCGTGCGCAGAAAACGACTGATTTATGTTTGCCACAATTTCATAAGATAGATTTAGGCATTCCAGGCTTGGCTATAAATTGTCATTTTGGTGTCCCTGAATTTTTCTTTTTCTTTGCGTATCGTATTAAAATGATGGAGTTTTACACAAAGAAACATGAAAAAATAAAAAAAATAGATCAGCATACCTAAATTTGGAAAACTATAGGAGAAAAAATGAAAAATAAAACGAAAAAAGAAACCTTTGCATTAGGAAAAAAA
>JAPMOR010070597.1:0-25150 GCA_026543865.1 Argiope aurantia
TTGAATAGAAAACACAACAAATATAAGTACATTTTTTAATATTTATTATTGAAATAAATGCTTGTATATTTTTTTATAAAATACTAAGTGTTTTTTTAAAGTCATTACCAAATTATATCTTGTTATCTGTAGTAGAATCGTTGAAAATAACAAATTTTACTAAGGTACACATATGTGTACCTCGGGCGTTTTCGCTCCCATTTCCTGCGATCCATTGCGCTGCTTATCTTTTGAACATTTGTTTTCAAATTTTCATTTCCTGCCTTTGAATATATTGTATATCTTTTTATAATAAGTAATTCTTATGTTCTGTAATGTAATAAGATATAAATTTAAAAATATTTATTTTTTAACTTGGGTAAGAAATTTAATTTTATAGCGGTCTTGTAGTCAGTAATTGATATTTCATTCCGGCATTATGTATAGAATATACATAATTTTATAAACTAATAATATTTCTTTTCACGTTAAGTAATTTTAGGGGAAGCCATAGAATTTCTCATGTATCAAAAAGTATGAAACCTGGCAAATGGAAGGAATGGGTCACAGACGATAGTCAAATGTGCCTTGTGAAGTAGAAAGATAATAAACCCATGACTCTCTTATCCACATGTATAGGTAATGAGCGAATTGGAATAAGAAGACAATCAAAATAATGGAAACAAAAGGCTGATGTAAAACAATCTGCTATTGTAAAAACATATAATATGGGAGGCATCGATCATTATTATGCATATTACCAGTATGCAGCAATTACAAAAAATGAGCATTCACGCATTTTGTAGACTGAGTAGTTGCAAATTGCTTGATATACTATAAAGTATAAAGTGGTAAAGAGACAAGCAGATCTATTAGGAATGAAGCCGAAAATGTTATGAACTTAATGCAATTTCGAATGCATATAATTCGGTCTCTGTTGAAATATGAGGGAATTCTCATCATCAGCAAGAAAGGAAACCAAGAACAAGTAAAAAATCATCTTTGAATAAAGACAAATTAATAAAAGAAGGGTCATCAAATAATGGAAATGCAACTAAAAGACCATTAGAGATTTCATTACCACCATCTGATGAAAATACCTCTAAAATAGCAAAAAAAAAATTGTACCTTCCCAATTAAAAAGAAATAAAATTAGATATGTCAAGCCATCTACTACATTAAATGGACGATTATGAATCAAAATGCAGGTATCCAAGATGTAAATCTAGAAGAGTGAAGTCCTCAAAATGCAGTATCTACGTATGTAATATTTTTAAAAAAATGAAATTTCATTCAAAATAAGATTTAATAGATTATTAATAAAATAAATTTAGTATTTTTTCATTTATAAAGCCTTAGAATAGGAAAAGTATAGCTATTAAATAACCAGGATTTTTTTTTTGTTGTTGTTGAGGATGTTTTAACTTGCTTAAGATCTGAGGTACACATATGTGTACCTTAAAGTTATGGGACTTAAAATTGTTTGAACAGCAAATATTTTTTTCTGCAAACTGTTGAGATGTAACAAAGGTGAAAGTTCTAGAAATCAAATTTTTCAACCAGTTTTTAAAAAGTCAGGTCTGAAGAGGATAAATGCAGCTTTCAACAGTGAATAATGTAATTAGTAACAGTTTGAATTGTTTATTTTATGTTCTCTTTGTTTCAGCTTACATTTTTAGAATTTGTTTTAAATTTATTATTAAATTGAAATATTGGTTAATTAATAATCTTGAATATCAGCACATAACTTTAGACAAACATGTTTAGCAACAACTTAATGCATTCTTAAACTATAATTTTTATTATATTTTAATATTTATTCTTGTTACAAGTTAATTTTGTAGATTTAACAATGAAATTTTTTAATTGCAGTTATTAAACTAACTTTATTACCAAAAAGTAAATATATGTACAAACATGATAAATGCAATTCATTAATTTGAAAACACACATTAAAGAAAACACAATTATAATGCAGTGATTTTTTAATTTGTGAACATCCTAAAAATCTACATCCTAAAAATAATTATATTTATAATATCATCGTTAGTTCATTCTAATTTATCTTCTACACTTTTCTAGGTCCGTGAACTGCACTTCAGAGAGGAAGTTGTTATAAGAAACATGGAATATTTTCATGAAGGAAGTGGCTGTGTTCTAATAATGTATTTTATTGTAAAATATATATAATATAGTTAATTAGTGATGTTGTGCTTCTTGTAATATAACATGTGTGTTTGCTATGTCCTTTCTGTATATACATTTCTAACTTACTTTGCTTGGAATAATTTTATTGACACAGTTGAAGTTTATACAAAAATTTAGATAGCATTGACCTGCTTTTATCTTGTAAAATTCTTTGTAAATAATTTGACTTAAATTGTCTTATTCATCATATTTTTTGTGCAATTTATGATAAATTGTAATAGTTGCATTCCAGAATATATTTTATTTAGTTTTGCATCTTGTTTAGAGCTTGCATACTTTATTTAAGAGTGTTTTGAAATAAAATGGTTTAAACTGTTTTCTTCATGACCATCTAAGATTTATGGGAGAAATTATATAGATATTTCATACCAGGATATCTTTTGATTTGAATTTTTCTTCTTGTGAGAGCTTGTATACTTTTTCGGTAACAAACGTATTTTATAGTTTGTAGAAGAAAATCGAGTAAAGATTGGTGGTGTGGGAAAAGTTGTGGAAGTGGAAGAATCTAAATTCGGTAAGCGAAAGTATAATAGAGGTCATAGAGTTGAGGGGCAGTGGAATTTTGGTGGTTTTCAGGGAGGATCTGGTCGTACGTTTCTTGTTGTTGTCCACGATAAAACAGCTGAAACTTGGTAGCTTGCATATAGGGATTGCAATATCGGACTAAAAGTTCAATACTGATATTCGGTATTTTTTTAGATCTTAATACCGGTAGTAGAAATTTTAGAAAAAGAATGAAAAAACAGGTGTTTTTTGTTTTATTTGCCAGTTTTATTAGAGAATGTAAATATCACAAAAAAATTTGTAACTTTTAAATTATAACAGTATATAAAGAATCACAAAAAAAGTAAAGAAACATCCTATCTATTTAAATCACAAAAAAGTCTACTAAAGAAAACTTTTTCCAAATATTTACCTCTAAATCTCTCATTTTCAAATAAATCGATTTATCATCGGATGGTTTTGGATATAGCTGATTTCTGTATTGCATTTGGGTTTGTTGAATTTTTTTTATTTATCGCTAATTCTAATTTTTGTTCAAGAGACAGTTTCTTTTTACTATCGACTTTAGTATCATCATAATCTTCGATAACTGTACCGAATTCTTCTGAAAGTGGATAGGTTTGTGGGTAAAAAATTTTAAGAAAATTTACTATAAACTTGATCAGATTTGAATTGTTTAGTCTCTTTTCTTCCTTTTCATTTTCATTTTTAAAATCGTTATAATTATGTAAATACCGTAAGACATTTTCTATTTCGGTATGCCTTTCTTCTGCGCGATTTTTCAATGTAATATATAATTCTTCAGATAGTGATGTGTGCTGTTCTTTCAGTGACTGCAACATGAAATTCATTGTTGCATTAGCTGTTAATAAATTAGAATCTATCCGACATAATGCCTCAACAGCCAGTTTTATTGGAAGTAGAGATGATACAGTTCTGGATATTAAATCGAATTCACTATCTGAAAAATTTATTTTCAGGTTTAAGTCTATTATTGCTTTTTGGATTGGATTTCTCAGTTTCAAAAATAGTTCCATCATTAGGAGTAAACTGTTCCAACGTGTATTAGAATCTAATATTAACATATATTTGTTTTATTTTCAGTTAGTATGTATTTTTGTAATATGGCATTTTTTGTAGGGGAACATTTAAATATCTTAACAATTTTTCGATTTTTATAAATTATAGGAAGCAATTCTTGATGGGTTAATATTTCGTCCTCATTTGCAATATGGATCCATCAGTCATTATGGATGTAATACTTCTTTCAGAGATAATCCATGTTTCGCTAATTTAGATTTAAGAACTTCCACACATTTTTCGGCTGGCATACTTCCCGAGATATGTGTGAGTCCTTTATTCCGATTTTTTTTTCCTGAACGAATATTTATATTTAAATAGCGTCCATTTCTTACACTTGTCCATTCATCAAATATAAGACTAAATTTTTCACCATTCACTTTTAATTGTATTAGCTTATGTTTCAAAGAATTCCGAACACCGTTACTGTAGTTTATAACATTTCTTCTTATAGTGTTAATCGATGTTGGTAGATTTTTAAAACATCTGGCGGATAATTCAGTAGAAGGGCAAAACACTCGAAATGGCGAACCATCTAATGCTGTCATTTTACTTACAATTTCATCTAAATTATCTTTTTTTTTCCTTTTTTTCAAAATAATCTAAAATTTCTGATGGTTTGGGCTTAGAAACTGTGCTTTAATTTTTATCTTCATCGCAATTATATTCTTTCCTCTTTAACAAATTTGGATCATGTTTCGTTTTTAAATGGATAGTCTGCTTGTACTTCTACCGTTCACTTTCAGAACTCTTGAGCATTTTTTACATTGTGCCACCATACACTTTTCATCATAAAAATTATGAAACAAACCGAAGTATTATCAACTGATTTTTTTAATATTATTTAAAGTTATTCTTATTCATTATTATGGATCATTATTTATGAATATATATATATATATATATATATATATATAATAAATCTGAAAAATATTTTTAACCCTAAAGTATGATATGCAAATACAATGTGAATAACAAACTCGCCAATTTAAAAAAAAATATCAAAATATTACGCACTTTCTTCACAATTACAACCTTGTTTTCACAGATACGAATATCAGACTACGAATCCTGCGCGTGTGCAGTATCACCCGGATCTGTAATAGGATAGTTTTGACCCGTCTCCTTGGATGATTTACGGATGCTTCTCTTGATTGTACGATGCAACTTTATATTCACAGTCTAATTAATTTCGCCTTTAAGGAGACATAACAATAAAAACGTATACTATTTTGCTGTGTTGGCGATGCCTGGACATATAGTGTAGAAAATTTAAAAAATTTCTAGTAAATACCGAAAAAACGATATTTAAACTTGTGAATACCGGTATTACAAAATTGCATAAATGGCTCAAAATACCGTATTCGGTATCCCGGTATTGCAATTCCTATTTGCATAAAACATTGTTGAATAGAGTACGGTTATTTATAATGATTACTGGAAGGCATATGATAATTTAGGTAAGGAAGATTACGAGCACTTAAGTTAACCACAGATTGCATTTTGTTCAGCCGGAAGATTTCATTAATGGAGTTCCTGTTATCCACCAAATACTGTGGAATATTGTCGAAAAGTCCTTGCCATTATATAATCGTCAAAGTGATTTCCAATTTTATTTGGCAATGTTCCTTTTTGATAGATCTTGCAGGAAAAAAAAACAGTCCATGTTTTTAATAATTTTTTAGAAATTATCAGACATTCGTTTGGAAGAGTACTCCATTAAAGTCTTATAAATAAGGACTATTCTATAAGGGAGGTTAAGAAAGGCTATTCTACAAGGGAGGTTAATTTGCAAAACTATAGTTATAAAAAAAATGAAAAAAATAGAATAAAATGACAAAAAAATTATTAATTAAATTATATTTTTATATGTTTTTCTAAGGAGCAACTCGCATATACAGCTATTAAGTTTTATAAAATATGCTTTTGAAAAGGAAAAAAATATGACTGTTTTCATGTTTCATACCAGACTCTAGTGGTATACGTAGTCATCAGAACACATTCTGCGTAAAATTGAGAAACTATTTAAAAAAATCGGAGCAAAAAATAATTCTTTTCATCACCTTATTTAATATTAATTAGAAAAATAAATTCTTTCATTTGGAAAATATCTTTTAAGAAACGAAGGAGGGCGCCACTACCTGAATTAAAAAAGTCTCTTGTTTTTTAAATCAAGTTATTCGGATCTTTTTCTAAAATATTTAAAGAAATGAAGGGGAGGGCCACCCCCCTGAGTTAATAAAGTCTGCCATAGCTTGACAAGTTCCGGTCAAGAATAACTATATGCTAAACACGCATTACTGGCGACTTCTTGGCGAAACAAAAATGGCGCCAATAGGCCGTATACGTGAGCTGTTCCTCGTATTGTATTGTTATTCCTTATATTTAACTCATTTCGGAAATTTCTGCTTTCTATTGTGCATTTATTTAGTGTCGTTATAGGTCAATTATTCAATGTATGTCAGATCACTGGAGTCAGTGATCCCAGGATGGCCGAACTTGTAAGAAGTGATATTGGCTGTAAACTTGTTTCAGAGATTGTGATTAATTAAAGTATTTAGTTGGGTTCGATTGTCAGAGATGGCGGCGCTAATCATGTCATGTGGCGTCAGAGCGCCTGGTAAGCTCCCAAAGAAAGAAACATTCGAGTCCTTTTTCTTCCGGTGGATATGTTCGAGTGAGGTCTGACGTGGTTTACGTGCTCCCTTTATGTAGCCTTTTTTTAGGCTTAGTCATGCTTTGGCGTCCCCATCTCAGGTGAACCTTGCTTCTAATTAAATCTTATTCCATTTCTGTAAATACTGAAATGTTTGTTTAAGTATATGTAGTCTTAATAAATGAATTGTTTGCCTATTTCTGGTATTATGATTCCCTTTTTTTAAAAATCCACTTTACCCCGTCCTACATATATACTTTAGAGAACGGGGATGTGCACTTCGTAGCTATTTGTTTTATATTTCAATTAGAATATTAATTATTTAAAAATTAAGCGGAATTATGTCACCTTCTCTCCATAATTTTCGGAAATATTACTGCAGAAACTCAGTTTTATAACAATTTAAGATCTAAAAAAAATCGCCTCTTTAATTTTACCAATTTTATTTCTTTTTCTAATAATAAAGATGAATATGTGTGCCTGAGTATATATATTAATGCTATACAACGTGACTGTTGTTTGACTTGAACTACCAAACATGGCTTCTATGTATTTTCAAAGGTAGTAATGCGCACTTCTAAATAATTTGATATTATAATTAAAAAGCTAATTAAAAACTAAGTAAGGTTTTGATACTTTATCATCTTAATTTACGTAGATATTATTGCACAAAACATTTTGCACAGTTATCTTCTACAAGATCGTTTAGATACTGAAATCGAAGGCACAAGGAATAACGTGGAAAAGCTCTCATCTGCTGATTCCTTCAGGGAATGTTGTCCAGGATATTTCTTGAGGAAATTAGCTTGAGCAGAGATTTTAGTTTGGTTTAGTTACATTAACGTCCCGTTTTTAAAGCGACACTAGGGCTATTTTAGGGCGGATTTCGTAATTTTGAACCTTGGTCACATGACGACGACGTCACCTGAGATGGCACCCCCTCTCCAAACTTCCACACCACACCAACGGGAGGACATCTTGAACATAGATATGATATGTTAATGAACATTAACAATTTATCAATTAAGCTTATATTGATACATTGAAATGAAATTTTATAACAAAAATCTGTTATTTTCTACAACGTTCGTTTAGATACTGAAATCAAAAAGACAAGCAATAACTTGTGAGAAAGCTCTAAACTACGCATTCCTTCGGAGAATGTTGACCAGGATATCAATATATATCTTGTGTATCGATATATTTCCCATATAGGATATCATATAGCTTATTTTCCATATTTTAATTTCTTTACCAATTAATGTGTTTGTTGATTTATAGTTAGTAATGGCTGAAATGATATCGGCTTCGTTCTATAAGAAGAATGCTGATAGAAAAATGAGGATGATGTGGTTATTGTTATATTATAAAATCCAAAAAAAAAAATCGATGATGGTTAAAATTTGAAAAAAAAAAACCATGTATTATGTAAAACAGAAAATATGTTATAAAATTAATATTTTGCAATATATTTGCAAAGTTTTCAATTGCATCCATATAAATTGATTACAACTTAAATTTCATTATTATTGAAACTGAATTTTTTTAAGTTTCTAAAGGCCATTATCATACTTTACCGAGATATGAAAGCATATGGAGTTAACTTCTTTTTAAAGCTGATAAATTCATTAAAAAATTTATTGATAATACTTATTTTAATTCTAGTTTAAAAAAATGTAGTATTACGATTTTCTTTTAATTGTAATACTACAAAGTAAATGCCTCCATTTTTGTGTCTGTGAGTTTTTTAAAGTTAAGGAAAAGGAAACCTTATACAGTGTAGTTTGTAAGCTTCGTTTACTCTAAAAAAATGTGATATAATATAATTTGATACATAAAATATCGTGAATTTCTCGAAGCGCAACACGTGTTTTCTGTTAAAAACTTTGAAAGTAATTTAAAATATCAAACTATAGTTATGTTCTGATTTGCTTAAAAATAGCCTTAATATTAAAATGAATGGAAACTAAATTATGCTGCAGAAAAATAATTCAAAAATTGAATACTGAGATTAACAGAAAAATGAAGTAATTTTGCAAAGGCAAATTGTTAATGTCTCCTGTGGTACTAACATGTTAAGGAACTTACGAAATATAAAAATACGTTTTCATACATCTTATTTAAAATGTATTGATTACTAGTCGCCTTTGGCGATCAGCCGGTTCGCTAATCTTAATGCTCGTTATACAAACAATCACCTTATCGTTCTAAAATACAATAACTTGATTCAAATCATGCATGCTCAGATACGGTTACGCGAAAACTTTATTTAATTTTACACATTACCGAATTTACATTTGATACTTATTATCTAATTCAGCTGATCTACTTGCCGAAGAATTAATATATTTCTTAAGCTATTTCTATTTTCCAAGTACTTATATTCAAAACGAAAAATTCCAGCACAAAAACGTAAGATTTTGCTTGTGATAAATAAATGATTAAATAGTAATGATAATAGTAATAAGCAAATTTGAATTCACAATCTACTTATCAGCGTGCCTACCGAATCAATAATAAAGCGAAAGTGATTGAAAAGAAAAGCATTTTATTGAATAATGAATTAACAAACAACAAATGGAAGGGAATTCTTTCTAATTTAGAACGAAAATATGCGAAAAGAGTAAAAACACAAGTCAACGCCCGTGGTTAAGGTGTTCGATTCCAACACGACGTAACCACTAGACCAAGCTTGCGCGCCGAAACACTGTTCAATAAATTTTTAGACATAATTTTTCTCACTTTGTGAGTGATCTGCCTGCCATCTGGTGGCTATAGAAAAAAACTTTATTTGTCTGGGTTTTATTTTATCCGTATCATATTCCTGTTGTGAAAGGATTGTAAATAATTAATAACTAACCATTTAGTTACAGTTAAAATTTTCATTATCTGTAAATAAAAAAAATTAAGATAATCTCAAATATAATAATCATTTAGGATTTTATAATTAACAACTTTAAAACCAATGACATCTTATTTAATATTATTTAATACTTTGATTTTTTAAATTCGGTTTTGAAAGGTTTTTACAGATACCAAAAGGATTCATTAAACGAAACTGTTTATGAAAGAGCATTTCTCATAAAAGCAAATTAAATAAAAATCTCGTTTGTTTGGGAGGGGGAACTGGAGAAAATAGTTTTGAGTTAAAGTAATTAGAAAATAAGATTTTTTGGACAGGGACTAGTATTTTTAGATTATAGTGATTAGATAGCATTGTTTTCTAACACACTGTCTCCCTCTTCCACTTCACAGCAAAGAAAATAGAATCTTATTCCGATGCATATGATCTTAAACTCGGGATTAATACTGATAACATTCGATTCGGTAATTTCATACCTGCATCTTTCCAAATTACCGGAACTTGGTCTTAACCACAAGTTGTAAAAACTACTCGCAGATAAAATTTAAATGGTTAGAAGGCTAAAATATTAGATGATAATCATTGATCGTGGGAAATATAGAACGAAGCCCAGCTCTCAATATTTTTGGCTGATTGAATAAGTTTTTCTAGATTATAAATTTGTTGTTTATAATCCAAAAATCAAAAGGAAGTTTGCGATTTTCATTTGAATCTGACAGTTGACATGACATCTTTTTCTAGTTCAGAGAAGCTTAAATTATTGCATTAAATTTCTCTTGGGCTAATATATTTACGTGAAATATATTTTAAGGCTCATTTTAGTGCTTTCTGACACCTGGCGAGGATCTCTAACGACATTTTCTTGTGTATAGCCAACCATCCCACCACCACTGAACGAAGCCGTATCAACTAGAAGGCCTATACCGAATGTAAAAAAAAAAAAAAAAAAAAAAAAAAATGATTTCTCAATGATAGAGGAAAGATGAACTTGTAGCATTTCAAAACCATGAAATCAACATGCGGGTAACATGTATAATATACAAAATATTCGATGTAATTACAACTGATTTCGATTATTTCACCTCTGTAAACACATTTTATTAAAAGCCTCTCTCCTCCAAATTTGATACCCCTTTGATGTGACGAATATAGGGGACATTTCCATAACAAAGTATTCCTGCACTGTTCGTGAGCATATACCCTGCACTTCTGTTTGCAAAAAAAAAAAAAAAAAAAAAAAAAGGAAGATTCTACTCAAGAAAAATCAGGAAACAGTTTTCTTGACTAATCATCTATTTATTCACTTCGAGCAACCCCTTATTTTTTTATACAATTTCAGATAAGCAATTCCATATCACGGTTACGAATGTTTCTTAAAGACAATAAATATTATTCTCTTCATAAACTTCTAATTTCATAAGAAGCTCCATGGATTTCCGGGGTGATCGTTAAAATAACGTTGCTCTGCTTTTCCTCGCGAACTATTGATCGTTCACACTCCACTTGAACGTCTACTTTTCTTGACTGCCAAGCAAACAAGAAATATTTTCTGCATAACTTTTAAGGCAACGAGAATGCGCTGCCATCTGGGCTTAGGAAGGGGAACTAATCCCGACATATGCTTTGCTTTAAAAATTTTTTATTGCATTTGCACCAAAACTTTTGGCAAGCAGGGTTCCATATTTTACATTCAAATGGACGACAAATAATAAGTACATCCTTTTTTTTTTTGAAAAAACTGATTTGAATTTTATGGTTACTTTGATTTTTATTTGATTCCGCGCTTGCATAATGTTCTTCTTCGCAATTAAAAAAAATATTCTGATTCGTCTTGAAAAGTATGACTTGTCTTTAAAATCTGCATAAACCTTATCGAATATCCTTGGCCGAATACAAAAAAAAAAGAGTCAATAAAAATTTTAGATTATTACTAGCTACTTTTTTTCAAAATTGTTCTACAATTTAAATTTATTATGGAAAATGTTAAAAATAAGAAACTTCGAAATGGAAAACTTTGAAATGTGCCTATAGCGACTCTCATTGGCTCCATTTACAAAGATAATTCAGATTTTATTTTATTACTCTTTTATTTTTCGATATGCAAAGCATCGTTTATCCAGAAAAGTTTTTTTCTCCTTATCTAATATGAAATCGAATAAATATTGTTGTTTTCAAAAAATAATTGCCCAAAATAAATTCATTTCATAATTATATTCTTCTATATATTTTTTATTTTACTTTTATCTACTAATGGTATTTATTATCTTTCAATAAAAAGGAAAGCTTAAAAGATGACGAAATTATGAGAATTTTAAGAACTTCACATTCGCTAGTGTTAACGAACTCGCATCAGTTGAAACAAGTTTGAAACATTCGGATGCTTCGAACTAGAGGTTCTAATTTGAGTTATCGGTTTCACACATTGACAGTATGTATATGTTAGGTCATAACATTGTTAATGGGTTATTAAAAATTATTACTGTTGAATTACAACCGATTAATCAAATTGTTCATGTGGAATATACTTGCATTTCCTTAATTTAATTCCATAAAATGAAAAAAATACTCTCCTGCTTGTGAAAATGGCCTTTGTGTTAAGTAACCAAAGACTATCTCTTTAGAATATATAGTAGGAAATTAGCAATGATATAAAATTGTATAAATTTAAAGAAAATAAATAAATAATTATAAATAATAAATATTATAATAAATAAATAATATAATAATAAAAATATAAAAATTGTATAAATTTAATAAAAAGTCAGGAAAATGCTAAAAAGCGATAACATTTTATGGGAATTCACTAATCAAAAATCTACAGACCAATCATGATATGTTTGGATTTATAGTTGAATATTTACATTTGAAGTAAGCATAATTGGTGATATATGAATATCACCTATTTTACATTTCATTAGCTGTATTAAGAGTGGCATATTATAAAAATCTTTCTAACTAACGAACAGTCTAGCATTGAACTTGCTACCGGACGATCCGAGTAAAATTCAGATCGATACCTTTCTTGGGACAGTCGAATGTCCAGGCTTAGTTTAGAGATTCAAAAATGCCAATTTGCATCATTCTTTAAAATCTCTCTCGAATAATCGTGCAGGAAAAATTATTTCATCTTTTGTTAAAAAAAAAAAAAAAAATGCAGGACAGCGTCCATGGTCAAAGCGTTCCGAGACCATTTACCCAGAATTGCTACGAAGTAACCACTGGACTACGCCTGCGACAGCACAGAGAGGCTAAAAGAGTATTTGAAGCATTTTACCATCGATAAAGTCAATGGCACATTCAGCCATCTGGTGGCGGAATTCGATAATAGTAGTTGCCCCGTTTTAATGAAGGAATTATTTAATATAGACTGCGAATTTGCGAATCCAAGATAAATGATTATAATTATGTTTGACATTTGTTTAACTGTAAGCACAAAAGTATAGCGAACCGTTACAGACATAGATGCTAAAGAAGTGAACTAACTTTATAAAGCTAAATGAATAAGAACCAAAGGCATATATTCTTTATATATAGGAGCTTTTATCTACAAAATTAATTTTGCTTTCGAATAAATCAAAATTTTTGAGCTAAAAACGTCCTTTTAATTTTAATTCTGTCTAATTCGTTGTTGATAATGGGCTAGAATCGAACCCGAGTCCTTTAGGATGCCTTTTCGATTGTTTATATCTTACAAATTAAATGACTGAAAATAAGCTGAAAGTTAGTAAAGGAAAATATTATTTGTATTAGAAACAATACCCCCAGAATTTAAGAACGTAGGACTGCGCCAGTATTCGAAGGGTTGTTCAATTAAAAGTTGAATCGCAAAGTACCCACACGGCCATGCCTACGTGATTGCGAGATGTCATTTTAATAATATAAAGATTTAAAAAAGATGATTACATGCTGCCATCTACCGATAGAAAATAGAAATAATTCAAGTGTTTACGATACATATTCTGATAACAACAGACAATTGCTCGCATTACGATTTATTAATGAATTACTTTATATAATGAATAATACTCTCACTTCCTCCTTTTCCAACCATGCTACGGAGCATTGGAGGAGATATTTAGAAAAAATGTGCATATGCCTCTGCGCCGTTTTAGGAGTTAGAGGACAGGCAGACAAAATTGCCTTGCTTTTATCTAGAAAACGAAGTGAAAATAATTCTATGTCCGAGAGTTACTAACCTGCTTTGGTACTGAATTATATTCTTAGGGCGAAACGAAGCATGGAAGTTTTATTTTTTTTTAATTGATATTCTTAATAGCATAAAATACCTTACAATATTATTAGAGTATTTTAACAATTCTATTGTCATTATTCACAATATCGGACAACATTGTGATGTTATCGTTCATTATCTGGAATTAATAACATAGGAAAATCCACCATATTTTTACGAATTTTCAGAACATATATTTTTTCTGAGTAGAGGTTGGCACAAGAAGTTGTTACGATATATTTAAAAAAAAAATCTTTTTAAAAAAATTTACATGCTTGTAAAATGCAGTTTTCCTAAGTTCAGATTTGTAGAAATGTAAATAATCTAACTATTTTGCAGCTATTAAAACTATTTTGAAACAGTCTTATAAAAAATAATAACTCCTAAAAATCGGAAATTTTATGGATTAATTTAAATATAATTATCTTTGGAGAAGTAATTTGTACCTTTAAAAATATAACTTGTAGCAGTTGCATTACACTTATCTTCTCTTTTGGATACTAGATGGCGATACCTGATTAAGCCATCCCATATGTAATCCCATAATGCATTGCGATTGTAATGAGAAGGAGATGTGACGCTGTACTGTGAAGCGCGGGCTTAAATGTCTTGTCTTTGTGTTTGTAATTGTTTAGTGTGTGAATGTGATTATTAAAGAAATGTTTCCTACAACATTCGTCCTGTTGCTTCCTGCACAGATCATAATAATCCACATACCACCACAAACTTGAATTATGACATTCACAATAATAGTAATAATAATTTATAGAAATTTGGAAACACTTCGAGAACTATTCTGGAACTGATCATGCATATTTGAATACCATTCAGAGGATGAGGACGACACTCCACCTCCAATTTACTATATCAACTCCAGGGTGTTCTGAGATTAGTTATAAATTATGTTGACACAAAACTGCGCTATTATAAAACAATTATTAAATATTTTACTAATTTTAGTGGCTTTTTAAGAGAAATAATGCATTATACTAGGCAACAAATTTTTTTGTTTAATACAAGGAATTTTTTAAAACTATTTTGATTATTATTGGTATGTTGATTTCAAATATGAAAAGTATTTTCCTCCTTCGGTTCTACTTTTCGAAATTTGATTCATCGATAGCCACGTGAAGCAAGATGTCTTGTAGGTAACGTATTTGTTTGGGCCGTATGAATCATACATTTCACGTGAACTCTCGTAATTTTTTTTATGCATAGCTTAACAAAGATTTTTATTAGCCATATAAATGCATAATAACTGATAGAGCATGGTTTATCGAACAAAATAAATTATTTGGCCATTAATTTCAGACAAGTTTTTTTTTTTATATTTTTACTTTCTCGTACACATAGAGAAATTATTTTAAATGCGGGAGAAAAAAAAAGTAAAAAAAAAAAGATTTCTATTAACACTTATTTTTTAAATTTAAGATTTAACTTAAACGACATCATCATATCTTATAAGCAAAATCAGAAGAGCAAATACTAAAGTCATAGTTGTTATCGGCACTTTAAATGTATATAAAATCAATTAAAAATAGCAAAACATGTACCAATTTTATTTATTCAATGATAAATTATTTTAAGAAGTAAGGTTTGTACTTTTCTTCAATATTTAAATTCTAACTTTACTTGTTTTATAACAAGATGCCATTTGTTTTGTTTGATAATTATTTGCAACAATAATAACATAAAGAATGAATCAATTATATTATTTATGTACCACTTTTAAAGCGCTAGAGCTAACAATGCACGCTCAGGTTCGAACTCTTAACCTAGCAACCAGAACAATTCTCCAATCGATAGTAAAGAGTTATCATAAAAGAAAAAAAAACGTGCAATTCAAACTTGTATGAACCGAAATTTTTTTCTTTTGAGGAAAAAGTTATAACTTGATAAACTTATGCAAAAATAAAAAAAAATAAAATAAAAACGCAGGACAGCGTCCGTGGTTGTCTCCCGGGAACGGGGAGATGTTCGAAACCATACGAAGTAACCACCAGACCAAACCTGCGTGGTTCAAATGAACCAAAATAATTTTTTAAGCTTTTTATCAGCGTTATCAGCGCGTTCGTTATCAGCGCTATCTGCCTTTTGATATCTATTAGAGAAAAAAAACAATCAAAATGGCGAAAATTTTGAAAGACTAACGCGGATTATATAAAGAGAATCAAAGCTTATAAGAGAAAATGATTGAGTAATGCCAATGGTCAGAGAAATCCGTGAAATCGAATTTCGAAGCAACCGAACAGATGTAAATCTCTGCCATCTAGTGACAAAAAATAGAAATAATTTCGAATATACCTTCCATAACAAAGGATTACAACTGAAGGAAGACCAGATTTCAAAATCGAAATATGTTTGAAAAAAATACCAATAATTTTTAGTATAACGCAATTTTGTATTCCTATTATTTATCCAATGTAAAGGTATAAATTTACTGAAGAATATTGCGTTCCAAATATATTTATATAAACTTATAGTTAAATATTTAATTAATAATGATGCAAATTAAATTACTCAAATTACTCTAAGGGGTTAATTATTTTCTTTTGACTGTTTTAACGCCCAAAATCTTTGTTTTAAAATTAATAAATAGTTTTTATATTGCTCGAAACAATTTAATTAAAATAAGTTTCTGAATATTTTATCTAAGGAATTTTTTTTTAAAAAAATGAAAGATTTTAGTCAACAGTTTTTCGTTTCTACATTTATTTTTTGCTTCAAACTTTATAAAACTTCTGTTTCCAATTTTAAAATTCAAAATTTTATATTTTTTTCATCCATTGATTTGTATCTTCCATGTACAAAGGAATATAACTTAAAAGCAGTTAGAACACTACTTAATCAGCATAATGCATAAGCATAAAGCAGCATGAATGTGCATCTGCTTTAACGTTCGAATCTAATAAATTAAAAACAGGTACAAGTGCATATTTGACTGCTCTCAATAAATAATGAAAGTAAACACAAAACACATTAAAATGTGATGGAATGTTAGAATAATATCAAATAGAGAATACTTCCATTGGTTTTTATCCTAAAATTATCACAAATGTTGAATAATGGCATGGAAACTATATGGTATATATAACTAGACTATGATATTACTTTTGTTTTCTCATATTCGTAGTATAGTAATCGTCAAAAAATTCGAACTCGAGATTTTGATGGATCTCCACGTTTTATATCTCCCCGAGTTCGGAAAACACATATTTGGAAAATGTCCGTCTGACTGTGACAAAAATAACTCGAATACTCTTTGAGCTAGATGGTTGAAATATGGTATACGGTGTTTACACCAAGTTTGTAAATTTCTATAAACTTTTGAGTGAATCTGTTCAGAGGAAAAACGTTTTTGCTGTTCTAATATAAGTTAACACGGTAATTACTAAACGAGGAGAGCTAGATAGATAAGATTCGATATACAGATAGTGCAGACACCTTTCAAATTATGAGCTAAATCCAACAAAGGGTTGATTGTCTGTCGGTCTATACTATCAGAAATAAATAAACGCGGAGATTCAAACGCGCAATGACAAATCTATCAAATTTGGTGTGGGAATTTGTGATTACAAGTGCCGTTTACATTAAATTTTTGCTTCAATCGGTTGGGTGAAATGTGTCTAAAACACAAATTTGATTTTTAGATATTACTAGGTGACCCGGCAAACGTTGTTCTGCCATATAAATTATTTCTAGTGAATATTTTGGTTGTTAATTAAAAAATAACGAATGTATTGTGTGGGAATGGGATCTATGACAGAAAGAGGATTGGAACACTGTAGACGATGATCGCCGATAAAAAAAACAAAAAAACAAAAAAACACCAACCATTCCTTTTCTTGCAATGTATTTCATTAACGTAACGAACATATCATTGTTTGATCTCTTAAAATTTAAACACAAAGTGAAAAAAGTAATATATTTTTTTTTTAATTCTAGAGTATAAAAATGAAATAAAGAAAATCAATATTCATTTCGAAGAGCAATTGAATGTACGATATTTTTTGTCAGTCCATCTTTAGCCAACACAAATAAGCTCGATGATTTGTCCACGCGAGAGCATGCCACGTATAATTGTCCGTGTTAAAAACACGGTGTGCGCAAATCTAAGCCGCAAACAGACATCGTTTGGCCTTGCGACTTATTGATTGTCATTGCGAATGACAATTTAATAGGAAATTGAACGCGTTAGAATTCAATTGGCACGTCTGTGAGAATCATTGGCATTCGTTCGTTTATTTTCGGCTCGGAAATTGTCATTCAAAATGGTGACTTCGATAACGTTTTTCATCAATTCTTTTAATGACTAATCGCGTGCTATTGCACAGCCGTGGTGGGTTCAAATTCCTAAGTAAAATTATCGAAGATCCAACTTTCAGTCTTAGAAGGTGTGATGACATGCCTGGCAAATCCAGTGAGTTCAAAAACTCTGTTGGATAATTTACAGCTTCGTTAGCATCGCAAACTGTATTGATCGATTTGTATGATGCCCATCGACTGCTGTATCTTGAAGTTTAAATCGTCGACGTCCACATTTTTTGCTGCTAAACTGGCTCTTTCTGCCAGCCACGCATGATTTATGTATTGTATGCGTACATCGGGAAATATGCTGGCAATGAGAGCATTTTGCAAATCAACGATAGTGCAGAAATTAGTGGGCAATTTTATGCACCCAGTATTTTCATAGACAACAACTTTTCCATCGCCTATATCTAACAATTGGTCTGAGAATGTGTCAGCAGATGGATCTTGTAGCATTTGGACGCGCATGTTTATTTTTAGCTGGACTGTTTCAACATTACGCAACAGTGGCGAGGATTTCAAGCAAGTGTTTATCTCATCAGTGTAAGTTGATGGCGGGATAGGGACACCCTAAGTACCTAGCATTATGAAATATACTTTACCACCTATTCTCATAAAAAATACACATAAATACACATAAAAAATACCAAATACACATAAAATACACATAAAAAAAATTTTCATAAAATTCGGTCGAGCCATTTCGAAGGAGTACGAACGCAAACACTGTGACACGAGATTTTTATATATTAGATTGACGCAGGGTATAATCGCCAAAAATATAGCCAAGGATCACATCACAAATTCAATAAAAAGGCCAAATTCACTCAAAAAAATATTCTGTAACTATTAAACTCAAAATAGCATGTAAGTCGTTCTATGGCAGGAAAAGTTTATTAGAGAGTATGCCAGAAGATTTTGAGGAGACCATTCCCTTGTTTTTTTTTATAGAAAGAAGTTTCATGTTTAGACTATATTTGACATTTTCAGTATAAAAGAGGATTTTATACTGAATCATTTAGAAATTTACACATAAAAAGAAAATTTTAGATCATTTAGAAATTTACAATGAGATTTATGCTAAAGGCTTCAAAACTGCTTCCCGCTTTCATTTTATAAGTAGTTTCATGATGAATTTTCTTAAAGACATTATCTACCACATACAATGCAATTTGTACAATGGCATTTTTTAAAATTACCAATAAGATAATTATTTCTGTTAAATAACAGATGCCGTTAATTAAATTATCAAATCGTAGTGATTTGACAAGCACTTTTTGGTTTTATCCATGCACTATAATGAGTTTTATGTATTTCAATAAAGATTTTTTTTTCTTTTGACACATCCTCTTGAATTCGAAATTGAGATGAGACAGAAATGGAATTTCCTAGCAAGAGAACATTTAAAATAAGATTTTTAAAAATCTTTTGCTGGAAGGCGAAAGCACAAAGAATTATTTTGAAATCCATAATGATTTGATTCAGTTAAGACATAAGCATGTGGTTCCTATTCTTATCATCAGTTAACACTAAAGATGGCTTCAAACAGAATCATGCATTATTAAATTTGCCGAATCTCCTATAAACGGAAGACTGGAGTGATATAAAGGGGAGAGATTTGAACCTCTACACGGAAGCACTGACCCTCTAAAAGCTTTAGACCTTGCCTATAATGAAAAATTTTTAGGTTTGATTCATCTACCTTGATTATTGCAGTTATTGTATTCTATACATAACGATTTTTTTTTTCACATCATGAAATTTACTATAAGAATTGAAATCTGAAAGCATCATATATTTGAATCAGCGGGTTTAGTTTTAGTTACGTTAACGTCCCGTTTTAAGCAAAACTAGGGCTATTTTGGGACGGACTATGTAATTTTGAACCACGGTCAGATGACGAGGACGACACCTGAGCTAGCACCCCCTCTCCACACCAGCGGGAAGACGTTTGACCCTGATGGATTTAACGTGCAACAGGCCCCTTTACACGACGGTTCTTCAGTTGAATCGCGTCTCGAACCTGAAACCCTACTGCTCATGAGCCGAGACCTTATCACCAGGCTATTGCGGCCCCTTGAATCAGTGGGAGTGGTTTGTTTAAAACATTTTCCATATTTTCTAATAAAGGTGCTATCATTGCTGCACTAGTCTAAAATTGTGGAGCTTGTGCACACAATTTTAGACTAGTGCTCGTCATAAATTCTCACATTTTTATTTTCAGATTCGTGCACATGAAAGTTCTATGTATCTCAGAATATTAAAGCAAACCGAATATATATTTCCGACGTCATTTTTTTATCTACTGAAATCAAAATTTGATCAATTTAAAATACAAGAATTATCTACAATTTAAAAAACATTACTTGAATCACAGATACTACATTTTTGGAAAATACAGTAGCATCGACAGAATTGAGTGAGATATTTTAACTCAAATTAATAACAGTCCGCATATTTATAAAATTCGTAACTTAATTAATGATAAACTGATGAAATTTTGAAAATAGTAAAATAATGTATTGTCATCTATTACACACAAGTAGGCAAAATTTAAAAAAAAAACACAGCATATTAGGAATCGACTTCAGATTTCCTTTTAATAAAATGCTGAAACAAGTTAAGTTAAACAAAAGTGTGTAGAAATACACAATTTGTGTATATGAATGAGGCTTAACTGTGATTTATTGTTTGATAGTTTTAATTTTAATGGATTCATTGCGACATCACCCAAAAGGTAGAAACCAAAATGAGTTTTTCTTAAGGAGGTATAGCCAGAAATCTTATTCATCAGTTAACACTACTGCAGATTGTTATGCAGTTAAAGTTTGCAGTTTTTTTTTTTTTTTCCTTTCAGATATTCGAATGGGAAACGGTGCACAATAAGATTTTACACTTCTAAGAGGACATTCTGATTCGATGATTTTGCATGGAGGAAAAAGCATTTTCGATTTGGGATTGTGATGTTTTCCTATTTGCTCTAATCTATTTTATCTACTTATTGCAGATTATAGATCTATTTATCACAAAAAGTTCCTTCTATTTGGAATTGCAATGTACTAAAACTGGTAGCCTCCATTCTTCTTAGGTATTGCATAAAATAAATCTGTTGGAACACAAAATGTTCTCTATATTAAGAATTGTAATATTTTCTTCTTCTGTATTTTTTTAAAATTTCTAATACTTTTGAGAGAAGTCTCATATTGGTTGAAGATACATGGACAAAAATGTTCTTTCTATATGGGATTGCAATATTTCAAATGCCTTCTTTCCAGTTGTATAAAATCAATCTATTGATAAGCAAAAATTTATATTTGGAATTATAATATTGGCAAATGAGTTGGCATCGATTTTGTTCTGTTTTGTCAAATCTGTTATTCTGAAAATACCCATTTTATTTGAAACTGAAATATTTTCAAATGAGTTTATATTCATTTTTTCAGTTATTTTATACATAAATGTCTGTGAGTCGCAAAATGTCCTTTCTTTGAAATTGTAACATTTTATATTAGTTGGTATCCATTTAGGTGAGTTATTGCATAAAACCAACATGTTGGGCACAATATATTCTTTCATTTGAGATGGTAAAATTATCAAATCAGCGCCTATCTATTTTTTTAGATATTGCATAAAATGGGTCTATAGAAAGAAAATTCTTTTTTTTTTTTCTATTTCAAGCTGCAATATTTAACTGTATTCACTCTTGTTCAGCTGTTACTTAAAATAAATTTATCAAAAAGAAGTTCTTATTATTTGGAAATGGGATATTTTCTATTGACCTAGTTTCCAATCTGTCCAGATATTGCATATATTGATCAGAAAAAGTTGTTTCTATTTGGGATTGTAAGTGTTTCAAGTGATCTGGTATCCAGTTTCACGATTTATTGCATAAAATAGATCTATTGATCACAGGATGCTCTTTTTATTTGGAATTGCAACAGTTTGTATAAATTGAATAAAGCAAGTCTATTCACAACAAACATTTTTTTTAAAATTCTATTTCGGATTCAAATAATTCGAAACTAATTGGTTACCTTTTTGTCCATCAATGTAGATGAACTTCATCAATGCTCCAATCCATTCAAGGAAACGATCATGGGCGTAATTTCATAAACATTCCTTTCGAAATAAAGAAAAAGTTTTATCATAACAAAAAAGACGCTCCAATGATCAGAAAAACCAGAAAAGTGGTTTTGTCCAAATCCTTCTCTAGAGCAAAGACAGATAATTATCGTCAACAAAATGACGATATAATCGCAGTTCAATATATAGAATTGCAGTTTTCAAATTGCAGTTAAAATAACCACATACTTTTCAAAAGCAAAGTACAAAATGTGATAAACAATAGTTAAAAAACGTAGCAATAGTTTTAACAAACAATGAAATATAGTATTTATTTTAAAGTAAACAACAGAATTTAAGACCTAATACTGGATTTAGTTTCTAATAACGCTAATTTTAACAATGTAAGCACGTGGCGTCATATCTTTCAGAATGATCTTAAGAATTTATGTATATTTCGATAATATAGCTCATTAACTTTTAATTACCTAAATTATAAAAACTTTCTGCTTCTATATATTTAAAATATATAGAAACATATATAAATATATAGTTTCTATATATTCTATATATTAAAATTCCATTCAGCAAAACTACAGCATTAAGTAAGAAGAACAGGATATCATTAGATATATACAAGTGGTTATCGGTGCTGCTAATTTTAATGATTAAAATAAATATTGATTTTTTGCATTTCACACATCCAATCAAAACCATTCAAATTTTACTATTCAAAGAATATTAAGAGATAATCATAATCATCGAAAAATTCGACTTCTAAATTTTGTCGACTCCTTGTTGTTGTTAATTCGGTCTTTCTTA
Organism: Argiope aurantia; assembly: GCA_026543865.1. Lineage (NCBI taxonomy): Eukaryota > Metazoa > Arthropoda > Arachnida > Araneae > Araneidae > Argiope > Argiope aurantia. The sequence continues at coordinate 22,714 of JAPMOR010070597.1, forward strand.
ATTCAATGAATTCATTTTTGAAAAAATGTCTGTTAACAGAATTACTAAAATTAGTAACAGGTATAAAAAATAACATGTGGCATTTCCATCAAATTTGCAGATTTTTGTCAAACTTTGGATGACATATATGTATTTAAAAAATAGCTGTCAGTTCAACATATTAGAAAAGGAAAAATGCTTTAGAACATCAGATGCAGGAATATTAAGTTTTAAGTTTTCGGAAAAAGTGACTAATTTTTAAAAAAAAATTATCAAAAATGCAGTATTTTTTTAGATGTGCAAAACAATATTCTTTAGAATGCTATCACTTGTTATTTTCAACGGTGTACATTTTGTTCTACTATCATTAGAAATGATACTGCAGCCAAAATAGTCCAGGAAATCATTTAAAAAAAAAGAAAACCCTAATATTTTTCTAGATAAAATTATAAAATTCGGGTTTCGCATTAAGATTACGACTATTACTGTGCAGTTTTATGACTATAAGCACGATATATTTGGCTTGCCACTGAATACATAAAGTACAAGCACGAAATCATCTGATTTTTTTACAAGTGAGCCGTTTATTTTAAATGGGGCCGCGGTGGCCTGGTGGTAAGGTCTCGGCTTCGGAACCGGAGGGCTTCCGGTTCGAGACCCGATTCCACCAAAGAACCGTCGTGTAAGGGGGTCTGTTGCACGTTAAATCCGTCCTGACCAAACGTCCTTCCGCTGGTGTGGTGTGGTGTGGTGTGGTGTGGAGAGGGGGGGGTGCCAGCTCAGGTGTCGTCCTCGTCATCTGACCGCGGTTCAAAATTACGAGGTCCGTCCCAAAATAGCCCTAGTGTTGCTTCAAACGGGACGTTAATATAACTAAACTAAACTAAACCGTTTATTTTAAAAGCGGGGCAAGTCCTTTTTTGAAAAAAAAATGGAGATAATGGTAGTATAGATAAAACTTGTTATGATCTTTTTTATGCGTAAACAATTTAAAGTAAAAAAAAATCGGATTCTAGTATTTTAGAGATGGAAGTTTCAGTCTTTAACAGTATTGAAAATAAGTTTATTTTGAAAGTGGTGCAAGTCCATCTTAAATTGAAATTATTTCTGACCGAATATATTACGGCAAAATTTAGCTCCGGCTACTCTATGGTGAAGGAAAAAATGGCCGTTTGACATCTTGTCTGAAATCTAGGGTGTTTCTATCTATCTATCTTTGATAATGAAAATAGGTGGTTGTACAGTGTTTCATAAATAATAAAAAAATATATCTTAATTTTGTGTTTCAATAATAATAATAAAATTAATAATATTATAACTATATTATAGTTAAACAATTCACGGTTTCTCCATCGGTATTTATATTTTTTTAAACCGCTTTCTCCAGAGGTTGGGTTGAAAATAAATATCCGCGTTTCATTTCATGTATTAAACATTTATTATATTTTCGACAATTTCATATTATTTTATAATAATCCTGGGGAATATACAAGAAACTGGTTTTCTGGATTGCCAATACTACCACTCCAAAATCACAATCGTTCCACAAAATTGAATGCCCTGACAAAAAAAAATTTATGATCAATGATATTTATTTCATTGTCACTGGACTGAACAATCGGTGTTAGAACTAAACATATGATTATCGAAACACAAAATTAAGATATACTTTTTATCATTTATGAAGCACTGTACGACCACCTATTTTCATTATCAAAGATAGATAGATAGAAACACCCTAGATTTCAGGCATGATATCAAACGGCCACATTTGCTTCACCATGCAGCAACCGGAACTAAATTTTGCATTAGTAAAAATAATTTCAATCTAAGATGGAATTGCACCACTTTCAAAATGAACAGATTGTCAGTATTATTAAGAGCTAAAACTGCCATTTTTAAAATACTAGAATCTGATTTTTTTTTACTTTAAATTGTTTACGCATAAATAGATCATAAGTTTTATCTATAACTACCAATATCTAAATATTTTTCAAAAATGGGCTTGCCCCACTTTCAAAATATAGGCCTCATATGTATCTAATTAGATGCAGACTTGATGCAGGCCTAATTAGATGATGTTCTATTCACATGCGGATATAATTAGAAGCAGATCTAATGTGGGCCTTATTAGATGCAGTTTTAAATATATATCTGCGGGTCTAAATAGATGCAGTTCTGATGCGGGTCTAATAAGATGCAGACCTGATTCAGATATAATTAGATGCAGATCTGTTTAAATACGGGCCTAAAGAGATGCAGAGTTATTTAGATGCGGATATCATGCGCGCTTAATTAGATGCAGACATGATTCCGATCTAATTAGATGCAAACCAGACGCAGATTTAGATATGGATCTAATTAGATGTAGATATGATGGAGGAGCCTAATTAGATGCAGACTAGATGCAGGCTTAATTAGATGCAGTTTTATTTAGAAGCGGATAGCATGCGTGCTT
>JAPMOR010070597.1:25160-64581 GCA_026543865.1 Argiope aurantia
CTGATGCAGATTTAGATATGGATCTAATTAGATGTAGATATGATGGATGGAGCCTAATTAGATGCAGACTAGATGCAAGCCTAATTAGATGCAGTTCTATTTAGATGCGGATCTAATTAGATGCAGATCTAATGTGGGCCTTATTAGATGCAGACTTAAATATAACTAGTTATTTACAGCTCTAAACAGATACAGATGTAATTAGATGCAGTTCTGATGCGGGTCTAATAAGATGCAGACCTGATTCAGATATAATTGGATGCAGATCTGTTTAAATGCGGGCCTAAAAAGATGCAGTGTTATTTAGATGCGGATATCATGCGCGCTTAATTAGATGCAGGACTGATGCTGGCCTAATTAGATGCAGACCTGATTCCGATCTAATTAGATGCAAACCTGAAGCAGATTTAGATATAGGTCTAATTAGATGTAGATATGATGGATGGGCCTAATTAGATGCGGTTCTATTTAGATGCGAATCTAATTAGTTGATATATCTGATGCTGGTCTAAGTAGATGCAGATCAAATTAGATCAAGTTATATGCAGTTCTACTTAGATACAGGTCTGATGCAGGCCTAATTAGATGCAGATCTGAATAGATCTAGTTACATGCAGTTTTAATTAGATGCAGATCTAATAATTTTCAGGCCTGATTCTGGCCTAATCAGATACAGACCTGATTCATATCTAATCTTCATATCATATATTCATATCTAAATAGATGCAGTTCTATTTAGATGCGGATATAATTAGATGCATACGAGATTCATATCTGATTAGGTTCTGGCCTAATTAGATGCAGGTGTGATGCGGGTCTAATTAGATGCAGGCCTGATGAGGGCCTAATTAGATGCACACCTGGTGCAGATCTATTTAGATATGTATCATATTAGATGCAGATCTCATACGGGCCTAATAAGATGCAGACTTGCTGCAGGCCTAATTAGATGCAGTTCTATTTAGATGCGGTTCTAATTAGATGCAGATGTGATTCGGTGCTAATTAGATGTAGTTATATGCAGTTCAAATTTGATGCTGGTCTAATTTGATGCATGTCTGATGCGGGCCTAATTAATTGCAGATCTGATTCAGACCTAATTAGACGCAGACCTGATGCAGATCTATTTTGATATGGATCTAATTAAATGCAGATCTGTTGAATATCTATTTAAATATGTATCTAATTAGATGCAGATGTGATGCAGGCCTAATTAGATGCAGTTCTATTTAGAAGCCGATTTAATTTGATTCAGCTATGATGCAAGCCTAATTAGTTTCAGATCTAATTTGATCTATTTACTTGCAGTTCTGATCAGATGCAGTTCTGATGGGGGCCTAATTAGATACAGACCTGATTCAGATCTAATTAGATGAACACCTGATGCAGATCTATTTGGTATGGATCTAATCAAATGCAGACTGGAGCAGGCCAAATTAAATGCAGACTTGATGCAGGCCTAAGTAGACGCAGTTCTATTTAGAAGCGTATCTAATTTGATGCAGATCTGATGCGGGCCTTATTGGATGCAGATTTAAATATATAAATTTACTTGCAGGTCTAAATAGATGCAGATGTAATTTGATGCAGACCTGATGAGGGCTTAATTAGATGCAGACCTGATTGAGATATAATTAGATGCAGATCTATTTCGATGCGGACCTTATTAAATGGAGTTCTATTTTGATGCATATCTGATGCGGGCCTAATTACATGCAGATCTGATCAGAGATGCACACATTATGCTGCATTATGTTCGAAACACAAAATTAAGATATACTTTATATTATTTATGAAACGCTGTACAACCACCTATTTTCATTATCAAAGATAGATAGATAGATAGAAACACCCTAGATTTCAGAAATGATATCAAACATCCATATTTGCTTCACCATACAGCAACCGGAGCTAAATTTTGCAGTATTATATTCGGTCAAAAATAGTTTCAATCTAAAATGGATTTGCACCACTTTCAAAATAAAAAGATTTTCAATACTGTTAAGGATTGAAACTTCCATCTCCAAAATACTAGAATCCGATTTTTTTTTACTTTCAATTGTTTACGCATAAAAAAGATCATAACAAGTTTTATCTATACTACCATTATCTCCATTTTTTTTTCAAAAATGGACTTGTCCCACTTTCAAAGTAAACGGCTCATATGCTGAATCAGATTTACAAGGGATGCACCATACAAAATGTTCTACAAAATTTCGATAGAACGAGATGCTAAATTTTATATTTTTGATTTGTCACGGCAACGAGGAAGACCAAGTGATTTCTGAAATATAAAATTATCTTTTATGTATGAAAAACAGGAGATCTATTACATCTGAAAAATGCAAGGGAATAATGGATTTATTACCATATATAACTCCTGTCCATCATGGACATTTTAAAATGTTAACTCTTGAATCAAATTCAATTTAATTATACCTAGGTATAAACTGAAAATGTATAATTTCATTGAAATTCTTAATAAAACTGAATTGTTTTTTGTTTTGTTATATTTTCTACAAGAATATTCTTTGTTTAGTTTCACTTTTTATCAAATGAATAAATAATTGTAAATTTGTGAATAGTATTTTGTTTTTATTATTGAAAAATGCTGGGGCAACTGAAATATTTCCCAATTAAATGAAAGTTTACAATAATTCATATATTTTGAAAGTGATGCAAGTCCATTTAGTTATAATAAAACTCGTATTTTTTTAGTCAGCACTATAAACACTATTGGATTATAAACTTGCATTATCTTTTACCACAAAATACAAAAAATATATCTATTGATGCTTACTAATATTTTTAAATTTACTGAAATGCAAACCTTTTAATATCTCACAATAACAAAAAATGGACTTGCCTCATTTTCAAAATAAACGGCTCAAGTATAGATTAATCTTTAAATTGTTCCAGATTATCTAATAAAAGCTCTGATAATAAAGTATAATTCGCCTAATATATTTATATTCAATATAATTATTTTTTAATAGTTTTGTGAATACTTACTATGACATTTATTAATTTTTGCACACTTTTTAAAATGAACACATTTTATTAGTACAACAGTAATTTTTCAAATACAGAATTTTGTTTGCCATTATGGCACAATTTCTCTTACTTTGCGATATTCTTATGTCAAGAAATCGTATTTGAATTTTTTTTGCTAGTGATTTCAACATTATTCTTTACAACCATTATTTTTTATGAGCATAGGAGCATTTGAAAATTTATTGGAATAGAATTTTCAGTTTTTAATTTTTTTTAATGTGTCATCTTTTGCTATGTAAAACTTTATCGATGACTTTATCGATGACTGCAATCTCAAAATGTCTTTTTAAAAAATAGAATATGCAATGAGATCGAATGAACTAAACTCTACTGATATCTGATTTATAGAATAATAACAGAATGAGAATTATCTTTTCTTGTCCTTCCTTTGTATAATTATCTCATGCTGCAATACTGAATAATTTATTTAGATTAATGCAATGATTTCAATTTATTCGAGGGCTATGTGAAAATTAGTTTTGGCAATTTTGGCCAGACGTACCTACGTATTTAATCCGACACTCCTCTCAGGACATTTGTACACCATACTAGCGACAAGTTCTTTCAATTTTGAGGTTTGATATGCAGTGTCATCAAAGCAGATATGGGGCATCTTCAGGCAATTCGAACGGCCCCCTAATCCAAGACATTGCCATGAGATATCGATAGATACAAAACTAAGAGAATACAACTCGTAAAATATTAACAGATTAATAAAAATGCGAATTTAGATATATTCATTGATTAATATCTAATAATCTATTCTTAATTATCTTTCTTTTCTATTTTAATCTATAATATCTTATCTAGCGTTTCTAGTATCCATGAAAAAATAGCCAAAAAATGCATTTTATTCTTTTAAAATTCTGTAGAAAATAACTAAAGGAGAGAAAAAAGATAAAAATATCTATTTTTTTTTAAATAAAAAGAAATCCTTAGCTGCAATTAAAACTTTTCAACCAGTTGGGACATAGAAAGATGTCCCAATGAATCTATCAAATAATGCCTGCAATGTAGAAAATCATTTTTTAAGTCAATCTTAATAAGGTTGTTAGAAATATTTTGCTGTAAGAGGAAAGTGCAAATAGCTATTTTGAAGCGCATAATTGTAAGAGTCAATCAAGACTTCAACGTGTCGTTCTTATTAAAACAGACCTGTTTCTGAGAAAATTGTGGATTATTAAATTTACTGAATCTCCTATAAGAGATGACAGGATGTAAAATAAAACACAGAGACATGAACTTCTATTCGTATGCATTGAATTTTAAATAGAATAACAAAACTTTAGGCTTAATTAGTCTACCATGACTGCATCAGACGTTGCATTCTGTGGGTAACGATTTTTTTTCCCCATCAAAAAACTTAGTATAAGAATACAAGTCTAAAACTAGGACTAAGTTGAACCAGTGGGAATGATCTACCCTAACATTTCACTGTACTCTCTACTAAAGCTATTATCTATCTTGCCTCAATATAAAATTATGGATCTTACAATTATGGTCTACAATTTTATACTGATTCAATGTTTTGCACCTCACGAGTGCTCAGATTTTTATTTTAATATTACCGGCCCATGAAAATATTGTGTTTCGCAGTTTAGTCAAGCTACCCGAGTGTGTTTTTATATGACATTTTTTATCGTTTTAATCTAACATTTAAAAAGAATTACAGTTTAAGAAATAAGATCCTAGGCGAAATTTAATTTACCAACTATGTTGTTGAATTTTTGAGTTATCTCATTCACATACATGCAAATGTACAGACTTACAGACAGTCAATGTCATGTGAAATTGCACTCAAGTGTATAATGATATTTGCAGGAATATTTATGAGAATCAAAATGAAATTATTGTTTAATTGATAAAAATTTGGAAATATTAAAATAATTTATTGTTATCGAGAACACGCAAGTGTAGAAAATTACAAAACCCTTGCTCATCAGAAACGAGTTCAGAATGGAGGAAGAATTTCCATTATTACAACAATGAAACATATGAAATTAAACAAAATTGTATGGAAATACAAAATTTGTTTAATTGTTTGATAGTTTTAATTTTAATGGTTCATTTCCACATCACCAAGAAAATGAAAATCAAGATGCGTTTTTTTAAAACGAGGTATTGCCATTAACCCTAATCCTTCTTCAACACTATTGCAGAGTATTATGCATTTGAAGTTTGCTTTTTTTAACTTCAGATATTTGGATAGGAAAAAGTACACAATAAGATTTTACACTTCTGAGAAAAGCTTCTAATTGGATGATGTTGTGTGGATCAAAATGCTTTTTATATTTGAGATTGTAACATTTTTCTAATTTAACTCGCATCCATTTTTTCCAGTTTTTGTATAGAAAAGTTATTAATCACAAAAATTTCTTTTCATTTGGAATTCTAATTTTGTCAAATGAGCTGACATCCATTCTGTCCAGTTACTGCACGAAATAGTTCCATTAATCGCAAATATTCATTCCTTTTGAATTGCAATATTTTTAAATGAGGTACTGAAGTATGAAGTAATAGAGGTGAATATTTTCAAATGAGGTGGTATTTTCAAATGCTCTAGCTAGTTACTGCATAAAACTGGATTATTGAAATGTTCTTTCTATTTCGGAATTTAAAATTTTTAGACGAGGTCATACTCTTTCTTCACAGAAACAGGGCCGGCCATCTGGAAGGTGCGGCGGATGCTATGCACCGAGGTCCCGCGATTGTGGAGCCCCCAACATGATCAAGAACTAAAATAAAGTTCTGAATGGAAATTGCTGGATGGAAAGAAGGGAGGAAGAAATTTAACTGGAAAAATAGATGGGTTTTGAAATATACGAAGTTTACAAATACATTATTGTTTAGTTTTTTTTTTTTTTTTTTTTTTTTTTTTTTTTTTTTTTTTTTTTTTTGTCGTGTGACTGTTTTTTAAGCCAAATTTTGTGCAGTAGTTTCTGAGGGTAAAGCCTCCTAAGCACCCGAGGACACATGTTTGACTTCTAGCTCAATGAAGATAGCACACACACTCTCGCTTGCACAACCACTTTTTATAGGGGGGGGGGGCTCATTCACGCACATCACAGAGAAAACACAAGGAAGAGAATAACCATGCCCAAACCAGGACTCGAACCTCGAGATCACGGGGAAGACGCGCTACCCCTAGGCCAGGACGTCGTCTAGTGCAAGTGTGCAATATATTATAAACATAAAGTACGGTCATTTACCTCACCTACTAGGTTAAATTGCATTTATAAATTTGATAATTCATACTATAAAATATTTAATATCATTAGATATAATTATGTCCATGCCAAGGAAGTATCTCTCTAGGTGGAGAGATTTGACTTCAAAAAAAGAAAAAAGAAGAAAAGCTAAATTTCAAAAAGTCATGAGTATGTTTCTTTTCTTATCTGCAAAGTAATTCTGGCAATGAAATTGCTTCGACTTCAGAAGTTACAATTCAAGCTTCAACTGGCGAAAAATGTTCCTCACAAACTACACAATCTTGAAATGAAAAAGTAGAAACTATAAAAACCTTTGAAGAACCATATGTTTATACAAATATGATTGAATCAGAAAATAACGACGAACATGACATTAACAAATGTGATCAAGTGCATATAAGTCATTCAGCTTTATAACCAAGCATTATAAGTATTAAGTTTAAAATGTTTTCTATTAAAAACAGACCTGTGCGACACAAAAGAATTTTTGCTAAGAATGCTGAAGGTATATTATTTTCAACTACTTGCTACTTTTTTTTAAAAAAAGGCCAAATGGGGAAATGCAGCTTCGCAGCTGGTAAATTTATTGAAAAGCGCAAGACTCGGTATTTTGTTTTTACTGTACATTATTTTCCAGAGGAAATGAAATTCCTCTATTTATAGGTTCCACGATTTATAGGTGTCTATAATAACTGGAGATAGCTATCAACTGTAATTCAAGATCATGAGCGTTCTATTTGTCACTTAATTCATTTATTGCTTGGAAATAATTACTGAAAAGACTACATTTACGCTCGATTATTAATAAAACAAATCAAGTTAATATAATTAAGGAAACTGAAGGACTTAAATTGTTATCTCAAAAAATTGTAAATATGATTCTATTTTTAGCATGTAATAATCTTCCTCTTCGAGGAAACCATGAAATAATAGAAACGTCTAATAATGGAAATTTTTTATTCGAATTAAGTAAATACGACTCTGTGCTTATGGATCATATACAAAAACAACAAAAATTTCCAAATATAGAATTGTGCGTGATTTAGCACATACATTACAAGAACAAATTATTCCTACTTTAGAAAATGAAGATCTTAACAAAATTAAAGACTATGCAAAAGTAGTTACATATTACAGTATCCAGATGGAATCAACAGTTGATTCTTCAATTTCATACTTCTTTCGCTTGTATTATTTCAAATTCTTCAATAGCTAATAGAATTCATACATTTTGTTCCATTTTTTACAGCGGAAGTAACTGCTATTTTAAAAGTTTTATTGTTTATTTGAGATTGTTCTGCAGACAGCTATAACATATTCATTGATTCACTCAGCACTCTGGAATCCCTAGCATCTTTACAAGCACGTAGCCAGCTTTTGCTTTCAGCATTTTAAACTTGTATGACAAGCTTATCTAGAAGAGCTTTCAAATTATTTTATGTTGAGTCCCCGTACATGTGAGAATTCCGAGAAATGAAAAGGCTGACATGGCAGCTAAATTGGCTACCACTTTCTTGACAACACAGATTCCTCTTTCTGATTATAAGAAATATATACTATGTCACATTTTGCATTCCAAATGGCAAACGGAATGGGACACACAGATTCGTAATACGCTTCATGCAATTAAGCCTACAATAAATCTCTAGCCCACTTTACACAGCAGAAAACTGGACTCATTTTTAACTAGGTTGAGGACTGGGCACACTCGATTCCCACCACATACATTTGTTGATGGAGGACTCAACACCATTTTGCTCAATTTGTGACAGTCTTATGTCTCTTTTACACATTCTTGTAGAATGTCCACGGTTTTCTTTACAGCGTCTTACATATTTTCAGAAATCTCACCCTGATTAGGAAGAGTTACTTTCCAAAACTTCACATGTTAACCTTTTTAGTTTTCTAAAAAATATTGGTTTTACTAATCATTTATAAACATTAGCTGCTCTTTTTAGTACAGTACCAATTTTTACATCATTGTTACACTTTTTCACGATTCTTTAACAGTTTAACGCTTTTAGACATTTGGATTTTGTAGCGATTCCATGTTTTGAATTTATTATAAATTGATACAAATATTTTAATTTCATGAATAGGGCACAGCTTAGGCAAAGGTGACTTTTGTGCCATAAAAATAAAGCCAACTCAAAGGTACCAATAGGCAAGAGAAAGGCTAATTCTCATAGATGTTCTACTAGTTGAAAAACCATTATTACTTATTGCTTAAAGCTGATTGTACCTTACCAGACAGCAGATAATTCCCGACCCAAACCATTCCCATTTGTACTACTGTTCATTCGGTTCCATAACCTTCAAGAAATATCATGGCAACATATTGACCATAAGACCTTTAATCTATTTTGTCATAACCGGCTATAAATATATGGCGGCGAATTATGTTATGAATTTGTAAATTTTTGTCACTATAATTTTTTAAATTCAAATCATTATAAGATTGCTCCATCAGATTTATGATTTTCAACGCTATTGATTTTCTGTATGTGTGAGTTCTACAACAATTCTTTGTCAAATACATATTTTAATTTGTTTAAAAAATTTTAGTGATAAAAAATTATATAATTTCTTACGTATATCTAAAAAACATTGCAGTTGTTGCTACCATAACTACCTGTTCTGCATGTTCTGAATTTGATGCTTGTAATGAAATTTTGTGCCATTAAAACGCAAAATCAAAAATTAGATGTGCAGTTTTTTCAAACTAAATAATAAGCTCATTATTTATTTGTTTTCACTCTTAAGTAGCCTCTTAGCCAATGCAATTCCAGAGAACAGCACCGTTGCTCAGGGAACACCACGTGGAGATGGGCTACTTTCGTTCCCCGCCCACCCACCCTCCATCGCTGCATCCGAAGACAGTTCTGATCTGAAAACTGCATCGGGCAGCCGACGACAGTTTTGATGTTAAACTGCGTCCTTCTGCGACCGGTATCTCACTGGAATATCCAAGGCTAAACAGAACTGGTAGATCTCAAAGGATTCTACTACTGGCACTCCGACAGGAGCCATCCGTGCAGGCAAACCCAGAGCAGAACACAGCTTGTAGACCATATAGGATTCTACAACTGGGATATCAGACTCCTGGATTGCAGATGGAGCCAGTTTTGCTGGAAGTTCTAATGCCTGGCAAATTCTAAATACCATGTAGGAGCGAACCACTGGAACGGATTCCACTCTAGTCGCAGGTGGATCAGATGGTGTATAAACATCTTGATCCAAATCGGGATCGAAAAACAGATCTCCGATTGAGGGTAAGTGAGGGAACATGTAATATTTCAACAGTTCCCAGATCGTCCAAAGGACGATCCATCCAACGATGGCCGTAGCCTCATTGAAATGTTCAAAAAACGCACTTAGCATAGCTCAGCAAAAAAAAGTCACACAACGATCAGTTGCAAAAAGAGAAATGATTCTTAACAGAGCAGCAGAAGGGGGAATCATTTTTTCATCTATTATATTGTTTGTGTTTGGTGCGTTTGTTTAACATTAAACAGTAATATTTCTGCTAACAATATTAAGAGTGATTGTTGAAACCTTCTACATCCAATAACAATTGAAGTTTAACCAATGATTATTACTAAGTTAATAATGCAATATTTCTAATAATCAAGCATAGAATACTAGAGGGGGAGGGGCAAAGAGGGGAGTTAATATTTAATTAAATTATGTGGATTTTAATTTATATATATATATATTTTCAAATATTAATTAGATTTTCCATAAGGGATTTAAAACGAATACTATCGATCGATATTGAAATTCAATAAAATTTGTAAAAAATGTATTGAATAAAATTTGAGAACAATATTTCCTTTTCACTTAATAAGTTAAAGAATAATTTTCTGCTCTATGCTGTTTTTCAGGCAAATTATCATTTCATATTAGAAGTATAGCAATTAGTTAAGCAAAAGAAATGGAAGGTAAACGAAAAGTGAGAGTAAAAAGAAAAAACGCACAAAAAATATACTGAAAAATAAAATACAAACGAAACTAATGCACAAAAAGCTGTAAATTTTTAAAGTCTCGTGCATGAGCGTTTAGTGCTTCTTTATAATGGGGAAAAACGAGTATGCATTTTGGATGCACACTTGCAAACCAAATGAAAACACTAAACTAATTTAATAATAAGATCAGTTATCGGATTTAATTTATCTAAGTGGCTGTTACCACGTTTAGACGCTTGTGAACGTGCAGACCGACAGACGACCAACCCTTTAGCTCCAAATTTGAAACATATCTATACTTTAGATGTTAAATCTGTGCATCAAATGTTTCTCATTTAGCGTTCTACGTTTTGTTGTAATCGTGTTAAATTATATTCCGACCACCGAATTGACAGATTTCCTCTGAATGCAAAATTTGACAGAAATTTAAAAATCTGAAGAAGGGACCATATACAAAATTTAACCCATCAAGCTGAAAACGCTTTTGAATAATTGTGTTCACTCATAGGTGTAATTTTTCACTCATAGGCATGATCAAGAACCAAAATAATGTTCTGAACAGTAATAGCGGGATGAAAAAGGAAGAAATTTAACTGGAACAATCGATGGGTTTGTAAATATACGAATTCTACAGATATGTTACGTTTTGTGCACGTTTGCCACATATTAGTAACATAAAATACCGTCATTTACCTCACCTACTAGATTAAATTGCATATATTATCTTGATAATTCATATTATAAAATGTTTAATATTGTTAGATCTAATCATGTTCATGCCAAGAAAATATCCCCCTGGGTGTCATTACTCTAGAATAATTCCTCTAAACTCTCATGCAATTTATGTACCTTTTCTATGACACTCTTTTAATTTATTGTGATACCGCTTCCAGCACTATGTATTGTAATTTTGTTTGGATATTTCAAAGTTTATATTGTTTATTTTTTGTATCTACAAAAAAGTTGGGAAATTCTACAAAAGCGTTTAAACATTCCTCTTAAATCATTATACGACACTCGTTGGGAAGCCAAAATAGATATGATTAAAGCAGTGTTAAACAATTGAATTTAGCTTGATTACCTTAACGTGGATCTTAAAAATATTTATTGCTTTTATCACTTTTAATATCGAAATAGATCTTTCCTTGTCACAATATTTTTTTTTAAAAGTATCTTCATATTGAACCCATTATTCCAGCGAATCTAGTCTAATTTTTGACTGAAATATTGTTTTAAAACTGGTTTACAGAATTTTTCAGGATCGTCCATTAAATTTAAACATTTAAAATGTAAGCATTTTTTAACCAAATCTATTTTCGGAATTAACTTAATATACTTTCTGAATACTTTTTTTCCCCAAAATTATCGTTTAATTTTATTTTTGAATTTATCATAAATCCAATCTTGGAGGATTTTTGACCATATGCAATTTTTTGCATTTTTGATGAAATTCTAATCGATAACCATCTAAAAAGTATTAATATGTAGAAGGTTATCTATTTTAAAACTTGTTTGCTTTGATATACCCACATGAAATTTCTTTTATATATATATATATATATATATATATATATATATATATATAATACTTTTAAATCCTGAACAGCGTGATAATATTTCCTCTTCCTTTAAACATTTATCTGAGCCGGGTCTTGCCTTAGGGGTAGTGCGTCTTCCCCTGATTCGAGTCCTGGTTTGGGCATGGTTGCTCCTTACCCTGCGTTCTATCTCTGAGGTGTATGAAGGAGACCCCCTGTAAGAAAGGGTTTGTGCAAGCAAATGCGTGAGTGTCATCTTCATATGAGCTAGAAGTCAAACTTATGCCCTCGGGTGGTCAGGAGCCTTTACCCTCAGAGGCTACTGCACAAAATTGACTTGAAATCGTTGACTTCATCAGAGGGCTTGTCTATAACAATTGTCATGAGTAATAACAACATTTATCTGAAATTTATCATCCAAAATTTCATTATAAATTTTAATCACGATCCTTCAGAGAATTTTGAAAACTTTTTAAATACATTTTATGCTTTTAACTACACTGGTGTGCAAAACTTAAGCAACAATGCAAATTTTAAGCAGATAGCCATGAAATTGCAGAAAAGGAGTTCTTGCGATCAGTACAATGAACACGTAATTCAAGAGAAAGGTCATGCGTATGCAAATATCAGGAACAAAACGTCACAGGCGACGTGAGCGTAAGCAAAACACGTGCGGAAGGCGCGCGCAGCTCAACACTACAATAAAAGGAAGGACGGAGACGCAATTAAAGACATTCGCTGCAAATGCACGTGAGTTAATTCGTGAAATATGGCTAGCAGAAATCACCTGGATGATTTCACACGTGGAAGAATGATTAGAAAGCTGGAGGAGGGGCGTAGTGTGACCAGTGTAGCTGAAGAGTTCGGAATCAACAAAAGTGTCGTTTCGCGCGCTTGAAAAGCCTTCCAAACTACAGGTACAGCTGTGAGAAAGGTCGGTGGTGGCCGCCCCAGGAAAACAAATGCAGTGGATGACCGATATATCGTCCTGCAGGCGAAAAGAACCCGAAACCAGTCAGCAAGCGCCATTGCTCAGCAACTGTGTGCAGCAACTGGGCGACAAGTGTCGCGTTTTACTGTGTCCAGACGCCTTCACAAAGGTGGCCCATTCGCCCGCCGTCCTGAACGCTGCATCCCTTTGACAGTTTCCCACCGGCGGCACCGTTTAGAGTGGTGCAGGGAGCACAAAAACTGGACATCTCGTCAATGGAGTCGTATCCTCTTTACAGATGAGAGTCGTTTTAGTGCCACAAGCGATTCCCAACGCCAGTTGATTTGGAGAGAGGTCGGGACACGGTTTCATCCCAGTAACATCACGGAAAGAGACCGTTTCGGTGGTCCTGGAGTTGTCGTCTGGGGAGGCATTATAATGAACGGGCGGACTGAGCTCCACGTTTTCGACAGAGGTTCTGTAACTGGAGATCGCTATTGTCAGTAGGTGATCCTTCCCCATGTGCGTCTGTTCCGAGGTGCCATTGGATCAGACTTCTTTTTTACGGATGACAATGCACGGCCACACAGGACTCATGCTGTTGAGGAGCTCCTGGAAAGTGAAGATATCACTCGAATGAATTGGCCGGCGTGCTCCCCTGATTTAAATCCGATAGAACATGTGTGGGATGCTTTGGGGAGACGCCTTGCGGCAAGATTACATCCTCCTGGGAATACCCGACAACTTAAGCAGATGCTGATTGAGGAATGGGCACTCTTACCTCAAGAACTGTTGGACAATCTGGTGCTGAGTATGGGGAGACGGTGCGAAGCAACCATTGCAGTAAGGGGAGGGCATATCCCATACTAAGGAACATCTGCTTGCTGTTCTTCCTCTTGGACAGACAATCATGTGTAACGATACTATGAGTTCACTAAAGCCTTTTTTTTGTTTGATTCCATACTGTATGCATTGTATTCATTTCTGCGGAACTATGCTTTGGTCATTCTTTCAGAACAAAATGCTGTATCTCATTTCTGAATTTGATGTCTCTCAGATGATTTCTCGTGAAGTTATGGCAAAAAACATACCTGTTGCTTAAGTTTTGCACACCAGTGTATTATTTGCCATATTTAAATTTGAAATTTTCTTTTTTTCATTGCGTGCATGTTTTATTTTTGCTTTAATGATTAAAAGTGTTTGGCCTTTGATCCTCACTCTGAGTGTAAATAAAAAATTAAAATTTACAAAATATCACGATTAATTTCAATAAGAACTGCGGAAAGCTTTGATTATAATAAGATGCAAAATTTTTAATGTGAGCCTTAAGTTGTTTCTTTCATTCGTTGCTATAAAGTAATATAATTTTCTTTAAATTGACGTGCAGAACAGAAAACAATTCAGAAAATTGAGATATTATATAAAATTTGAAAAAAACTTCATTTCAAAGTAACGCTTGAAAACATTACGTCACCAATTACAATACACTATTAAAAAATAGATTTCATATAGCCGGTACATAAAAAAAATATTCTTTAATTAAATTCATTTAAAAATAGATGTAAAATAAGTTTTACTTAACCAATCAGTTTAGGTGTTCTCTTTGTTATATAGAAGAAACAAACTAATTTTTTATATCAATTAAATGAAGCTACATATATGAAAGAATATATTTTACATGAAAAGTATTTACATGGTAACATTTATTATTTTATTCTAAAAATAATATATGTCTTTTCGTGTAAGTTATTTACAAAATGAATACTTTGGAAAAGAAAATATGCGTGTTCCCTCCCCCCTTAATATCACATAAAATACAAGACAATATTTTGTTATCAAAATTATAAAAATAAGGCCGAATTAAAAAAATTAATTAAAAATTCAATTAAAATTATTAAAATGTCAAAGAAATGTTTCAAATATTGTCACAGCTGTTTTTATCTAGGACATTTAAAAAAGAAATTGCGTAATGTTTCATTATGCCTAAAACTTTATATAAAGCCTATTTTTCGCACGTTAATGTACAATAGAGAACCAATGGATTTCCCTTTTATATGCAATGTTAATGTTAAATCTAAAATCCCACAATAAATAAAATTGCTGCAAGTAAAAAATAATTTAAAAAATCCATGGGTTTCTGTTAACCGAGAATCACAAAGGAGTAATCGCCTACACTGACATTTAAGAAGGAAGAGAAACGCCAGAATCTGAAAATTCCCTTTGCGTATTTTCAAAGACGCCATTCTGCAACTTTTGAGAAAGTCATGTCCATTATCTAATTCTCTCAATTGAGACCGTAAAGAAGAAGGGAGAATTCTATCAAAGATTTGGAAAATAAACAGATCCTTTATTTTTCGCGTTCGTATAACATTCATCATTCGAAATCCCATACCGCTGTAATCGATGTTATTCACAGAAAAAATGGTCGTACATTTGATGTCAATGACTTCTTCAAATGATAAATATATGGGAAAAGGCGAAGGTCCCAGTGTTAGTGACAACTTTTAGTTCTAGTTCTTATTATATGACTTTCTATAGTAATCATTCGACTGGAGCCATCTATTAACGTAATATAAAACTAAAACAAAAAGTCTGAAAACAAAATGGGGTCAATTCACGGTCACGTGTCAGGTACCAAACAAACTGCTTCTGTTCAATTTTCAACCGTTCTGCGCATGTCGAGATGTCTGCCGATGTTGACCGAGATGTTGACAAAACAATTGTTTAGTAAATATTACGCTTGCCGATCAATTATTAAAAACTTCTGTTTTTTTTTAAAGATATTATTTTGAATTATTTTCTCCAAGTTTTCTTAGTTATATAATTTTATTTCCTATATTAAAATTTTAATTAGTATTTTCAATGGAATTATTGTTTTCGCATAATTAATTAACATCGCTTTGTAATTCGTTTCGTGCCTCTGTATTCTTTTCTCCCCCCCCCCCTTTTTTATCCGAAGGATACATTTTGACCAATGACTATGGCAGTGTTTTTGAAAAATTACATATTATTTAAATAGTATTGAATGTTGAATATTATGAATATAGTTCTCCCGGTTAGTTCTTTTTAAAAATAATTATTACTCTTAAATAAGTTAATATTTTAAAGCCTACTAATAAAATTATAATATTTTTTCTTATTAATTACTTTTATAAATATTGAGACTTTGATGTTTTCAGTTTGCTCAGAGGAAAGAACATGAAATTCAAATTAGTATATATTGAATGAATTATGTTTACAATTTCAAATTATGAAATATAAAAGGTATGGATACCTTTCTTTTAAATCTATGCAACTTATGAATAAATAATTTCATTTTAATTTGTAGAAATCATTAAAGGAAAGCAAACAAAATAGCGCTTTTATAATTTTTATTTACACCTTACAAATATATATATGTATATATAGAGAGAGTGATAAAATTATGTTATAATTATTTGAAAAAATATAATCAAATGCATGTTTTAATTAAAAAAACTAAAAATAATTTTTTATTATTTATCAACATTTATTTTTCTAGACATTTAGAAATAAAATAAACATAGTATGACAAGAATGTCAATGTAAATGATGAAATCAATTTTATTCAACAAAAATATCCTAAATACTAAAGAACAGTTTTTTTTTATCACTAATAAAAACATTATGGTGAACAATATACTTTTAAAGCAGAGCATTTATGAAATTTTTTTAAATGCTAAAGTTACATTGATAAAAATTATATTGAATGAATATCATAAAATAAAACAAAAACATACAATACAGTAAATTTAATAAACAAGAATAAAGTCATGATATATATATATATATACATAGAGAGAGAGAGAGAAATTAAACAGGATTATAAAGAGGAGTTGAAAGAAACATTTTTATGCTTTCACAGAATTTTATAATTCAAAATTAATATATTAAAGAAATATTAAAAAAAAAGAAAGTAAAACATGCATGTAGCAATGAAGTTGGGAATAAAAATTATATAATAAATGCTGATATGGAAATTGATTTTCAATGAAAAGACCTTTATTTATTAAAACAGAAATCACTGAGGTGCACAGTGTTATAACAGGATATTATGATAACAGTCAATTTCAGTTTAAGTACAATAAACTATTGACATTTCATTTTTAACAATAGAAAAGTTGTTTGATATAAATTCACTCTAAATCCATCACAAATCTGCAAATGTAATTAGAAAACTAGTAATATTCATTTCCACCTAAGTTTAGTATTATAGCAGTTGTTATTTTTGCAACAGGAGTTTGTTTACTTACATTAATTCAATTTAGATAAGATTTTGTAAAAAAATGCAATGTAATATTCATGTAAACATTTTAAAACCTTCTAAGCACATTCAAAATTATCAGAAATTTCATCAAATGTGAATAAAGTAAATTAGAAATGCACTCACGATTTTGTTTGATTGTTTTTGACGGAAAATCGCTTACCGATTTTTTTTTCTTCGAAGAGTTTTTCTAACAAATTACTGGAACAGCTATATTTAATAAATGGACACATACTGAAAGAATTCTTCGAAATGATCGGAGCATATCACCGCCTTCGAAGGCTTGAAAAAATCTATATCAAAGCTATCAACCCAAGTCAGGATTGTTGAAAGGAAAATAAGAAAAATTTTTATCATGGCAGTCACTCTTGTGTTTCGCATTAAAGCATGCATCCATCAGCACATAATAAGAAGAAAGAAAATAACTCAAAAATTATAACTTCAAATGTAAACAAAAAATCCGCTTCATACTTGGCGGAGAACGTTAATGGCAGACTGATCGACGAAAGCGGTGCGGTTGAAACTTAAATGCCATGCGCAAGAAGTACATGACAGGTGACTTTTACGTCGCATGAATTGACCCCATTTTTTCTGCTTAATTTTTTCAGAAAACATTTTATCTTATTAAATAAATTGCTGACTTAAATAATTTACTTAATTAAATAAATTATGTCAGTCAAACTTCATTTTAATATATAAGTTTAATATTAATTGCTATTAATAAATTTTTTATTGATAATAATATTAATAAAATTAACAAAATTAAATTAATATAATTAATAAAATTTTAATAAATAAAATTAATAAATTTAATAAAATTTAATTTTTTTTAAAATAATAAAATTAATAAATTAAAATAATTAATTAAATTTAATTAATAATAGTTAATAAATTTTTTAAATAAAAAGTGTGTTTGAAATAGGAATTATTTGGAATAAATATTTAAAAATAATAATAGCAAAATATTTGTTATCAAACAAACATGAAGTATGCATCTCTATTCACAATTTAATAGGCGGTAATGAATTTAATCGACCTAACTCTCAAACATTTTAATATCTTCTGTAACTGTAACCTCCCGGCATTCAAAGGATAACAATGTGCTATGTGCATTGAGAAAGGATAGCAGTCGTGTTTGCTTCATCTTATTTTGTTTTAATTCAAATTCAGTTTAACGCTCGTATGAAAAATGTTGTGTATTGCAATACATATTCATCCAAATATTTTATCTTCTCAGTGTTATATTCGGTATGTCAATGATTCTAATTCTGTTGACACGATTCAAGTAGAATGTTTTACCTCCAAATTAGAATTATTGCTGCTTAAGAATGATGAAATCATTAAAAATGTAAAAATCAGATCGCCAAAAGATATTTTTATTCCTTCGTCATTATTATCTGATTCCGATTATTCTATAAATTCAAATTCGACCATCATCTGCCGGACAAAATTGACACCAGCTGGGCAGCATGTCGTGGATTGTAGCTTTCGATTGCAAATATCTGGAGGCGATAAATTCGATCAGTCGAAATCAGAACAAAATTTTGATGTAAAGGATTATTTCAAAGAACAGTTTAAAAACCGTATCCATTGGAATTTGTTGTGCGCTAGATGTGGAAATCACTTGCCCATAAAACCTTTATTCATCGATACTGTTAAGGAATACAGCAATTCTGAACTATCCGAAGAATGGTTTTGCCATAGGAATGATGCACAACCAATTATTCAACCATCATCGGAGATTCTTTACATGGATGATATTTCCTTTTATTTATATCCCAGACCAAATTCGGATAATAGTTGTAAAATTACAACTATACCACATAAAAAATGTTGCTGTAGTTGTGATACTAGCAGTCAAAAGAGTGACTGTATCAACAATCGAAGTACTAATTGCTCAAATGTTTCTTGTTCAGGTATTAATTGCACAAATAAATCTGCTGAAATCAGAAACAAAACTGATCAAAATACTCTTGTTGTGAATAGTTCTGTTGATCCAAATGTGAATTCTTCCAATTTGAAGCAAACTGATACTTCAGTCAGAAGTTGCATACATAATGCCTGTGATGATTGCAAGCATGCTACTGATGATAAAAACGAATACTTGAATAATTCCAAAGCTGTTATTGCATGCCAGTCATGTGGTGATGTTTTGACTGCAGAGAAATCCCCATGTCCATTCATCAGGTTTTATTTTGATAAACTGATGTTCAAAGATCCCTCTTGTATTGATGATAATTTGGAATATGCTCGCCAAATAACAGTGCTGTCATTCTGGAGTTTGGTGAAGAAAAGTCAGTCCCCACCATTGCCATCTAGACTCTTCCTTCAAAGCAAAGTAAATATTATTTTCATTTTATTTGAAGGCTAAATATTAATTAGACAGGTCTGCTAAATTAACTTTTTTGCCTGGAGATTACATAAATATGTCTAGGTTATGTCTTCAACAATTTTAAAATATCCATTTTTGTATATCACTAGAGGACTTTTTATGATTCTGAAAATGTAAATTTCTGATTTTTCGAGTTTTTTTTAAGAACATTAATATACTATTTATAAAATATTCATTATTTTAATATCATTAACTTACAAGAATTAGATGATAAAAATTTTCCAAAAATATATTACTTTTTATTCAAAGAAACACATTCGTTTTTTCTTTGAAATTTGTTAGGTCTCTCTTTTCTTGAATCCGAACAATTGTCTGCCATCATATTTATATTTTAATGTTTTTGTTATTATTTGTTCTTGTATTTTAATTTCTCAGGGAAATCTCTCATTTAGTTTCTCATTCATTACAGTAAAACATTGTTTAAAATACTAAAGATGTGAGTATAAATAAGGCATGCTTATAGTACCTTTATCACCTAATTCTATTTTGTTCTTCCCTCCTTATACTATTATATAGTTCAAATCCTTGCAGTTCCGTAAGAAAAAAATTCTGAGTGATTCTTTGAAACTAACCCATACATTTATCTATCTTTTTCATTATTTTTTCTAATTTTTTTATTTCTTGTTTAAGTTTTTTATCTTTACCAATGAATACATCCTCTTTGATTTATATCCTCCCAGTAAATGCTAGAAGACGTAAACTGAATATAGAAAGCCTTTATCATTTTCATCTAAAGCTTCACATAGTCTTTCATAAACATAGTTTTATATACAAGATGTGTCATTTTGTATCTATAAAGTTCTGCTTAATCACATTCTTTGACTCTGGAATTTAAATTTTTGAAGAGAAGTGTTTTTTCTTTATTCAGTATTATTTTTTGGGATTAATATTTCTTTTTAAAATCCCCATGATTTTCCTATTTCAATACAAAATACTTTACTTTAGTGAAAAAAAAAAATCATCATTCTTTTCAACTTATTTATTAGCTACAAGAATTGAGACAAAACTTAGCTATTATGCCGTAAATAAATCTTTTGATTTCTTTTTATATTAAATAATTCCTATTAAGTTGGATTATGATCAATAATAATAACAAATAAATTGTATATTCAGAATATCTATACAATATACAAAGAGAAATGCTATTTTTGAAACTAGGTTAGATTTTTATATTTCAGTCATAATCCTAAATCTTCACCTTTTTCTTTTGAAAGATTTAAATTGCATGTTTAAATAATTATTTAAGTATAGTTTTACTTCTTATTGTGTTTTATGATGTTTATTGATTAGAATTTAATTTAAAATTTTAATAATGATACATTTTATTTGTAAAATGTAACCATCTCCTCTCACTTTCTTAAGCGTGCACAAAAGAAAAGAATTTTTGAATTCGAGAATGAACAGTATGTGGCATACTTTCTGTGTAATTCTGCCCTATAGAAAGAAATCCCATTCACAATAAAGTATCATTTCAATAATCATATCTACAATTCTGTTTTGATAAATATAATTTTTCAAAAAGTCTTGCTTTACTTTGTGTAATTTTTTGGAAATGAACTCTTCTTTATTGGAAAACTGCTTCAGCTCTTTCAAATCAGTAAGTTCATTTTGAATACTTTAATAGTCCAATTAATCATGTTTAATAACCAATAAACTAAATTCTAATTAATATATGATTTTTAATATAATGCTCAATGAAAAATATTTCATTAAGATACAGAAAAATGTTCTGTACTATTACATAAGATCACTGAGCTCCAGAAAGAAAAGAAGATTGTATTAATTTCATAAAAATGTGAAAGTTTTTATACTATAGCATTACTTTAATAGTATTATATGTCTCTTAACATTCTTTCCTCTCTGTTTTCATACAGTTTTGAAGTATATACTTAATTTTTTAATTTTTCTCTCTCGTTATTTA
Source organism: Argiope aurantia (assembly GCA_026543865.1). NCBI lineage: Eukaryota > Metazoa > Arthropoda > Arachnida > Araneae > Araneidae > Argiope > Argiope aurantia. The sequence continues at coordinate 46,453 of JAPMOR010070597.1, forward strand.
TATATATGTTCATGAAATTATAATGTTATTTAACGTAGATTGTAAGATTTTAATCATTATTTGATTTTTAATTACTGTTTCTGCAATAATTATGATGTTTGATTCCTGAATTATTTATATCAATTTTATTTACATCAAAATAAAGCCTTGCGTTCATGAAGTGTATTAAAACAACCTTCTCCAGTTATTATCTTCACAGTTTTAAATTAAAAAAGATTAAAAGGCCATTTGTCAATTTAAATATTTATTGGATTTTTTTATTCGTTCAATTCTCTAACATTTTCATGTTTAATGTAAAACTTATAACTAATTTTTCAATACATTTTCCTAGAACAGTAATTCTATCAAATTGCCATTTTCCTAAAAAATTTATTTTCTTTTTGAAGTGTATAATTCACTGTATATTTTAAAAGAATTAATAGCTCTGTTATTTTTAATGATATCGAATTAAATTTTACTTTAAAAAAGTTGTTTATATTTTCTTCTCAAATGTTATTCCTACTAATAATACAGATGAGTATATGTTGGTACTCTACTGGTTAAACTGTTTGATTTAGAATTATCAGATTTGACATATATATATACCTTGGAACTATTTTAAAAAAATTATAATTAAAAGTTAAACTAAGTTTTTTCACCATAATTTCTGAAAATATTACAGTATAAAATTGATTTTTGCATCATTTAAAAATATAAAAGCTTTCTTATCAATGATGCCAATTTTTGTACTGTTCCTTTTTTTTTTTCTTTTCGGGTGGATCCTAGCACAGCCCACCTCTTGGCGTCTTTTTGAATTCTTGCCAAACGAGTGGCGATAACATCGCCAATGTGGCAACCTAGACGGATTTTTTTAAAATTTATGTTTATATTTATTTTATTTATTTTTTATTCTTATTTTTATTGATTATTTTATTTTATTAATAAATAATCAACCTAGATGGATTTTTTTTATTATATTAATTTATTATATTTATTTTTTATTATATTTATTATTTCTGGCCTTCAAGTATCGTTTTTTAATTGAAAAAAAAATAGTAACAAATATTTAATTAGTAGTCAACTTGGCGAGATTTCAAATAAGTCGCCAAGAGGTGGGCCCATCTAGGATTTTACCACAAAATTTAACTTCAGAGTCAAGCAATAGTGAAATTTTTTAAAGGATTTCTCTATATAATAAATACTATAAAAAATATGGAAAATGCATGCAGAATGATCAGAAAGATATAAGGCTTCTAAAATATTATAAATTTATATATCTAACAAAATTTGTGGTTTAAAAACTTTTTTATGAAAGAAACCATTAAGATCAAGTTACAAAAAATATTCATTTGAAATTTTTAGTAATTGTTGATCCTATCTGGTTGCCAGAAGTAGTAATACTTGCATAAATATTTATGTACTCAAATTTCTTATATGATTTTAACATTAATGATTTCTAAATTTCTTTTTGTATCAACCAATATTAATGTAAACAATTTTAAGAAATAATATATTAATTTGGAGCGCAATTATTATTATCAATTACAGTGATTAAAAGTTTCTGAAATTATGTTGTTTTATAGTGATGGGAAGTCAAAATGTACAAGTATTTTTGTGCAATGTTCTCAGAGGAGTTTTAGCGAGCTTAATTCACTCTTGAGCGTAAGTGTCTTTGAGTATATTTCATTGCAATTTACTAAGTTACTAGGTTTTGATGTCTTACAAAATTGTAGGATGTATATTTTTTTAAGCTAAAAAATTCTATGTAGTATTTTAGATACTACAGGTGTCAAGTTCACAGTTTTCTCCCATTTCTTTTTTTGTATTCCTAAAAATTTATTAAGAATCCTTATTTTTACTGCACTATTAAAATCACAGATTGTTTTTAAATATTTTTAAAAACTGTTCAATATCTATTCCACATGTTACCTTCATTTTATGCAAATATCCCATTCTAATGTGAATTGACTTTCTAGTTCACTAAATTGGTGAAGAAGATTGTTAAACTCTTTTTTTTTTTTTTTTTTTTTTTGCAAAGAGACTGCTTTGAAAATTTTCATCATAACCTTCACTATTTATTACTGGCAGATTTCAAAATTTTATTTACTAGTTACTTTAAAATATTAATTACTTGAAAATGGTTGAACATTTTCATCATATTCTTTAATATTTATATCTTGATTGCTGCAAATTTCGAAATATTATTTAATAGTCATTTTTGGTAAATAGATTAATGTTTACTAAAAATTTCAAATCAATATTTAGTGTAATATTTACATAAACATAAATATATCTTATTGTTTTTTCATCAAAATATTATGATAGTTCAAGCTGTGATAGATTTATATTATTGTAAAAATCTTCCTCCATTTTGTTTATTGTGTTATATATTTATTGTCCTAACTTACTATCTCTATTTTTATGCATATACAATTATATCACGAGTCAGAGTAGCAGTATTTAAAAAAATATTTCATCGTTTCTTGCTTCTTAAGTTGAATCTCATTTTTATTATTAGTTCAGATTCTTACTGCACAAAAAGAATAGAGGACCAGAAAATCTGTTTGAAGATCTGATTGGTGAAGATTTTTGAGAAGATGTTTTGAATTACTTGACATTTGCTAAAATACACTCTTTTCTGCTAAGAATGATTTTTTATTCCAGCTCACATACAAATTTCAAGTTCTAATCTATTACTTGAATTGTTAAGTGATAAACTATTGTCAGTATCGAAATGTCTGATTGATCATACTGACTTTTTAACTTATAGGAATAAAAATTTAAATGCAACAGCCATTTCTTAAACACAAATCTCTTTCAAAATAAATAAAAGTTAAATGATTAACTTTTTTTTTCTAATTAAATGTTTTTGAGAAACTAAGCATAGAAATAATTCCACTAAATTATTTTGAAACAAATAAATCTTTCAAATATACATTTTTTTTTCTTTGCTGATAACATTACTTGTATGCATTAATTATGTGTATAACATTAATATTTTGAATGCTTTGCAATTTTATTAATTTTTTCCCCTCTACAGTATTATTATTATTATTTGGATTTTTGAAATTTCCTCTGTGTTATCCAAATACGGAAATTTATTTTAAGTGCCTGTAATGACACAGAATTGTAGAATATAAAGTACTTAAATTTTCATTTTTAAAAATAAATTAATTTCTGACCTCTGCATGAAATTCAAAAACACTAGTGAAAAAAACATTCTTTTCACTAGAATTTACTATGAATTTGTTTTATGTGTATTTAAGACTGTCTTACTTATCTGAATAATGTTAATTCCATTTAATTTAATTTTATAAGTGACTATACCTAATGTAGAAAATTATATATTGCTAGTTTAATTTGAATATTTTTTAATATTTTATTACTTGTATATTTAATTTTGGTATCTTTAAATTGTCAAGGCGAATTAATTTTCTTGACTTTTAAAATTTTGATTAAAGAACACAATAACATTATTCAAAAGGAAAGAGCAGATTTCAAATATTTATTTCTAATGAATAGTAACAGATAGTGGCACATATGATGCATAGCAGTATAGAAGGAAATTCAAAATTTTATTTTGTGCATTCAACATGCATTGTATTTGTAATACAACAAACACATTGAATCAGGAGCCCCCTTTTTTTTTTTTTTGCCACAATTAAAGTAATTGTGAGCTCATTGCTGTAACAGTTTTATCACACAGCTCTTGAAGAGTTGCAGGCATGGTTGTTACATACAAGTTGTCTTTTTTTGTACCCTCATAAGTAGATTTATATCCGAAAGCAATTCAGATACTCTGGACATTTTTATCTGACGTGTAAGGATAACCCGTGCTTTTTCCTTTGCATACCCAATCATTTTCTACGAAATTTTTGTAAAAGTTCTAAATCTGCCTAAATAGAAGTGGTTGTTTGTTGCACTTACAATCGATATACACGCTTTACTACAATAATGGATTCATTTGCTACATACTGGACGCTGCAACGTACCTTTTCTAAATAGCCCCTCTGCTTTTTCTGGGATTATCTGAATGCAACAAATAAATTGAAAACTGGAAAATGAAATTATCTGAAATTAGCCACACACGCAGACGATATTTACAAAAGTAAAAATATTCAAACCTGAAAAGGAAAATATGAGTTATTCCATCAATAAATGTCATAAATTTGTTTATATCTTCATTATTTTATGAGTTATTAAACATCAAAATGGGTCCGAGACTAAATAAACACCCTGTATATCAAATGGATCACAAAGGTAGACTGTACTGAATTTTTTTTTAATTTGATATTTTTCTCTAAATACTACGCTAAACTGTTAATTTGCTTGTTTTTGATATCCGCTGCTAGGGCAACGCCAAGTTGGCTAATTAATTGGTTCAGAGCTAAAGTTGGCGAATGATGCACAATGCAAACATCTATCAAGTGATTTTTTTTTATTTGTCGGTCTGGCATTAATGGCAAAATATCGGAGAAATGATTAATGGTGTCGACAGCAGTGGGGTAGTGTACGTATGTTTTCGGTCTCTGAGAGAATATTGGAACAGTATCGCTTTTACCTATTTTATGCCGCAACATCGTACGAGGCATACGTACAAAGGTCATTGAAGGTAAGGTTCAGAAGGTAAGTTTCGCTCTGCCGTTTAAAAGAAACAAAGCATAATTACGTAGAATGATTTATTGCAAAAGATAATCAATATTTCAGATACTTTTCAACATATTAATCACCAGAATTGTAACGCTTGTCATATTGCGGGATAAGTTTCTGTAGTACAATGTCATAGAAGTCTGACGTCTGGGAAAGGAGCCGGCATGATACAGTTGTAATCAGATCTTTGTCTATGAGAAGGTAATGACAGACAGGAATTTCTTCAAGTGCAAGTAATTGAGTACAAAACTGGGATTCAGAAAATCTACTGCAAGACTTGTGTTGGAATTGTGTGATCTAACAATTTCAGCGAAACTTCTTAGTTTGCGAACGTTATCGTGGATAGATCAACACTTCACCCTCACTAAGCATCCCACGCTTCTTGTTCTGAATTGACGATGGATTTCGAACATTACTTTTTATGTTTTTAAAAACTTTATCACGGACTTAATCTTGGAATTCGCTGGAGAAGAAATGAGTGCAGACATCTTCGCGTTTTGTGTCCTTTCGAGCGATTTTTTTTTTTTTTTTTTTTTTTTTGGCGATGCTGGATATTTACTTTCTGGATGATCCTTGTACACTATGTAGCTGTTTTCAATATATTGTATGATTGTTGGCGAAAAGATTAAGAACAATCTCTAATTATTCATCTATTACAAAGCAGAATGTACACCGGGCTTTAATAAAAGTTTTTTGCAGCTTCGTGATGAAGACCGCTGTCTTTTGCTGTGGATTCCAAACACCCCTATCAGCCAGTTCTTACTACAAGATTCCTTCGAAGGCATTCCTCAGGAGATCAATCTGAAGCTGGAGCCGGTCTACAAAGTCCTGTACTTCGTTGGTACCTCCCACTCCGAAAAGGTCCGCTCCTGGCGCCACGATTTTAACGTCGATTACTACCGTGTCAGTGACACGATGGTCAAGACAATCGCTGAGATTTTGGATGCTTCCTCCAACTATCTGCCCCAAACGACCGAGGCTGGAGATTTCTCTTGCGGCTTCATGAAGGCGCCCTCTCATTTGCTGCAGAAATTGTAAGAAGCTAAAAAAAGAGACCTTTGCATCGACATTTCGGACAGTAATGTATATCGGAAACATACTCCAATGACATAAATGTTTGATATGTCATAAATTATTTTTAAGGCAATAAATTTTTCTATACCATTCACAAATTGATATTTTTTTAAATGAAAGTTAAATTTATTCTAATTGAGCCACAAAATGCTTTTTTTTTAAAAAATTACTTTCTTGTGTGCGAATTGTACAATGAGAAAGTATTGTAATTGTGAAAATTTTCGATCTCCTGATCTTTATTTCCAACCTCCAGGCGTCCAAAAAACATAATGGTACCTGGCAGTTCACAATATTTGCAATTTTCTACCGAATTTTGAACGAAATCTGCCTATGGTAAGTCTATCTGTTCGTCCATCCATCTATCGAAATTTCGATAGATCTTGTTTTATATGTCCCCGAGTCGGAAATCATATTTTGTAATTATGTATGAACTGAAAAGCACTTAGGTCTAGATGGATGAACTTTTGTAGTCTTTTTACCTTATATACTCTTATTGAGTCTTTAAAAATAATCGAAGTTTTAGCAGTTTAATTTTTAATTGCATAGTTTTACTTGGTTATTTTTCTAATTATTTCCGAATTCACTAATTTTGATCCAAACAGGTATAACATATAGAAGTATAAAATTCAAGTTTAGGAATTTTTAGGATGAATTTTACACAGTAATAATGAAATGAAGGAAAAAGATTGTTGCTCATCTATTGATTACTGGATAGCAGTTGATGTTTCAACTATATCACAGAAAGATAATACAATTTTATTTCCCATCATCCTTTGCTGTGAAGAATTTAACCAACTGTTCACAAGTATAATAAATCTTCTCAAATATGTATTGAAATTTATTGAACATTTTCTTCTAATTGATTAAGTAACAGACACATAGGCAGAGTAGATTTGAGTATGCAAATAAATTTATCTACCACTGAAACATAATTGATTATTTTTCCTCAGTCGGAAGTAGAACGATATTCAAATTTAATTTCATCACTATAATTGGTTGCCAATTTTTCGGTATGTTGTTAATTTATTTTTGACAAGAATTCTGTAGATTGTAAGGTATGTGTTTACCTTTTCATTAAAGCTTTTATTTTTAACCGCCTTGTATTTCGATTTATTTAAAATTCGCAATTTTGTTTTCAGCCTGATTTGGAGATGTTGAAGAATCATCTTGACATCATCGGCTTTACATCTCTGAAAATCTGTCCACACATTTGAAAGATCATCTGGAAGATATATCGATTTGCAATGGATGCTTGGAAAAAAAAATCAGGCTAATCAACTGAGGTTTGAATGCCTAAATAAAAACTTGAAGGATAATCTAGCTTTAACTTCAATTGATGTTGAATTACTGGTTCAAGATTTTGTGCAATAAAGCATGCAGTTTTTAAACAATTTGAACTTGACATTGTTATTGGGAAACTACGTTGAGACGTGTATATCGCCTGATCCAGTGCCTTATCATTGATTAAAACTTAATTTTCATAAATATTAGTGTCTTTATTGCTTATTTTGTTTTTATAATGGATATTTGGAAAGTCAGATGAACCAACTAAGATATAAATGCATGACTATGATTTATGAATTCGGGCACAATTTTTACGGTTATCCATTAGCTGGACATTTCACTTGTAACGAAAGATTTTATTGAAAGAAATTTCCAAATGTTAAATTATGTTATTGAATCTTATTTAAATAAGTCGAATTTTCTTATAAAAAATACTAGCGAAATGTATATTTCTTCTGGTCTTATACCTTACCTTGAATCAAGTTATTTTTTCATAATTATTATTGTTTTTATTGAATATATTGTTCGTTTATATTTTCTTTTTATTTCATCATTTAAGTTTTTAGAATCAATATATACTAATTTTTTTAGTCTTGGAAACTTAACGTTAAAATAGCAGCTTATGAAAATCCTGAATATCGAAATAGTTTGAGAAGAATAAGACTTTATTTAATGTGACAAATGGCGTTTACTGCGTGAGAGATTAAAAATTGGTTTTCTTAAAAGTAATCATATGTTTTACATAAAACTTAAGAAGAAGCATTAGAAAGATGAGCTCTAGTTAATCAAATGAATCAACAACTTCAGGCCGATTTAATCGATACGAGTTTATCGAAATTCGATAATGATATGATTATTTGTTAACATGTATTTGCATTCTTCTCAAATGTGCTTGGGCTATATCTTTGAGGGATAGCAAAACGATCCTTTCGGCTTTTTAAATAATCATTTTAGAGCGAAAACTACTTAAAATTCCAAAAACAAAGAGATAAAAGCTTTTTGATTAGTTTTTAAAAATTATAAGAAAAGGATGAAAAAAAAATGTTGTCACTAATAATGCAAAAATAATTTAATGGGACATTTAAAACGAAAATGTGGAATTATTTTGCAGAGAATGAATACAATGCGATATATTAATTCATTGATAAATTCATTTATAGTTATAAGAATAGCTGCCATACAACCGAGTTCGGTTTCTGTTACTTTTGAATATTAGTCAAATAATTGATTCACGAATAAATAAAATCTCAAGTTTACTGTCAGAATATAAAATTATAATATTTGTACCAGATTAACGTTTCGATTTTGTGCAATGAGATTTATAATCAAGTTTTAATATTCGCATCAAAAACCATGCATTAATATTTTTCTGTAAAAAATAATTTAAGAAGAGAAGTACTTAAATCGTGGAGTACAAATGCTTACAAGATGTAGTTCTATAAACATCCAAAAGCATAATAAAAATTTCCCTACTTTGTTTTTACTATAAAGAGCTTATTTGTCAACATAAATTAGTTATAAAGGACAAAAACATCGATGAATTTATCTATTGTAAAACTTATCAGTAACGAGCCATCAGTGTTTATTATGTCAATATCAGCGAATGATAGCAAAGGCTTTCATCTTCAAAATTCAAAGCTGATAAAAGTGATTGCATCCCTTTTTAAAGTGACAGAACAGGTCGGAAAAAGATAGGTCTGCGGATTTTTAAAATGGATCTTCGCTGCTAGTTTGTTAATATTAATGAAGACTCTCAAACGATGTTGAATTCATTGCCAATTTACATGGAATTGTGAGATCAACATGAATTGTATAGATTCAATACTTAAGAAAATTCGCTAAATCCATTGCTGAATAAGCACCGGAGCAGTATTTCATCAGTCAATTTTTCCGGGATACAAATTAATATTTGTAGGAGAAAAAATAAAAGGCATAAAAGACACACACCAAATCAAATGCCCAATTATGTGCAAGAATTTTGAAATTTAAGGGGTGAATTTAAATATGGAAGTACAATTTTAAATATTTACCTTCTAAAGGATTTGGATTTTTTTTAGCAATAATACCTTATTCGGTTATTATAAAGTAGCAAATTTCATAGAAACGGTTGATTATATTGTAGCTGACATCGATTTCATTTCCATCTTTTGGAAAACTATAGACGAAAATAGACTGAAAGCTTAGCTATATACATAAAAGGCTCATCAGCAACTGCATTTCAAGGTAGTACCGCTCTCTAAAAATACAACAACTAATTAAACTAATCTGCAATTTAAAAATTCACTCGAATAAAAGTTTCAGAGGCTCATATTAGGCTATTGAAATTGTTGAATTTCAGAGTCTTTGCAAAGTTTGAAAGAGTCAACTATACAAGAACTAGAATTACTGCTATTTATATATATTACAAAATGAAGCGATATATTTTCCGACAAAGTAATGTCATCAATTATTGACATTGTAATTTCAATTTAATAAAATAATCATAGGCGACCTCTAACGCTTTCAATTTTAGCACCATTTTCAAGTCCAATTTATTAACTGCTGATTCCTGCCAATAGCAAGCTTCCATTGGGTGATGACAAATGTGCGCTTCCCACATCTTACCATTTTATCTCATTTCTCTGTTCCTTGGAGATTTCGCCAAAGAAGGCGAGTCAAAAATTGCCCGTTTCATTTTGTCTCTTCTGTATACGAGCTACAATTTTATATTTTGATACCCTTATCCTGGTAATTTGAATACCTTTCTAAATTGGTAATTTCGATTAAAGCAACATGTGTTAATAATTGTAAGTACATGAAATACCAATTCGCATTTACAATAAAATTACGCTTTTATATTTAGAAAAACAGAACCAATTGTCGAGAGGGTTATTAATAGCGTGTTTGTGGAGGCAATTAACGACTGATTTGAAGAACATCAATTATTGACAACTTGAATATTTAATTACCGATATCCCTTCCTTATCGCAATTTAAACAGTGAAGATACCTATAAACTTATATAGATTTACAGGTAGTATATAACCGAATCAAGTTAAGTTGGTTAATTAATCGAAGAAATAAGGTTATCTTGCGGTTCTTTTCAACCGACTCCGATAAATTCTCATAAGAAAAGAAACAAATAATGGCAGAAGAATAACATCTCAATTGTAGAAGAGGAAAATATAATGAAGAGATAAATATTGGCATCTCAATCTATGAAAAGTAACATTACAATTGCAATAGAATAAGGGAATACCTAGTGTTAATTTAATGTTCAAAGTATCCAGTAAGCTACACATTACCAGGGAAGTTCCGAAAGACGAACAACAAATCCTCATTCTTAGGATTAACAAGATATTTAATTTTGGGTTCCCGTTTGTCACCTTCATAAGTGTTCAGTTTTTCTAAGAAGAAAACTGATGAAGAGGGAAAAAATTGTTTTTAAATAGGTGACTGGGCGAGGAAAATTGTGCCGGTCCTTGAAAGATACTAGCCAGCTCTATGCGCAATCGCATTGCTGGGAATTTGTTACTGTAGCTCTGCTAATCGTCAAAAACATGTAGTTGCACATGAACGGGAAGAAGATAACCAAGAGCACGCTTTGTTCGCAATATTACACAACTGAAAAAGGTTACAATGTTGGAGAAACAGCATTTTCTTTTAACCCAAAAGTCAAGCAAGTGTTTGCGTCAAAGGCCAAAAAGCTGGTATACCTCACTGCGACAAAGAATTTTGTACTGGTTTAGTTGCAGATGATTGGCGAATTATCTGCATCACTGGTTTTTAAAAATGTAAGAATAAGCGACCTTAGTGCTGGAAACATTCCAGAGTGTTGGGGTATGTGCAAGTGAGAATGTATAGATGACTAGCCACCTTTTTTTTAGGAATATTTCAAAAAATTGGGATTTCTGGTTTGTTGCAAACTAGACTACCGTCCTGTCATTTGTGGCTAGTTATGCTTCTCACTCGACATCAACGGATATCTGGCGTTATCCGAGAATCGATTGACACATGGTGCGTTTTGAATAAATCCAGTGGAACAGAAATACTCCCTTACTGAGTGAGGCCTTACCCGAAAAAAATTGCCATTTTATGGTTGCAAACAATTTCAAGAAATGCGAGCCGATTCTCCGAGACATTAGTGCCATATTTTTACCTCTGGGAAAACTGAATTCTATTTAATACCTTTTTTTCTGTCCAATGTACTCTTCCGCGTTATCGGGGAGTTAATAATCGTTGGAAACATTCTGAAATGGTCGAGGATTTAAAGGAAGCGAGAATATCGAAGCTGCTCATTACGAAATTCAGAAAATACTCACAAAACTCCTTTCTATTCGTGAAATCTAACCAAGATCATCAAGTCAACATTGGTAAAAGTGAACGCCAATCTGAAATTGCTTCCATCAACTGTACTTAACACATGTTAACGTAGAATCATGGTACACGACTTATTGTCTCCTGAAGGATATTTCGATACGTTTAATAAATCATTTGTAGATATTTTGGTCTGGTCCATGAAAAGACCATCATGGAGCGTTTGTTTTGTCAAGTGCAGCTGCTTCAATTGAATAAAAATTTAGAAAGAGGATGGAAAAGCAGATAAAGGAAAAACAAGAGCACAAAAAGAAAAGATTAAGTTCCAAGAAGGAACCGAGAAAAAGGCAATGACGCAAAGGAAAAGAGCCAAAGCCAAAAATTCCTGAAGTCTCTAGTAAAGATGAAGAACGGGAACCACAAGAGCAGAGGAGACGGAAGAGGGTCCTAATTAACACGATTATGATGGAAGGGTGAAGTTAGATCAGACAACTGACTACGGACCAACTTTATCTTGAAAGGCAATTGCATGAGATCCACCGATTTATAACAAGGTCAGTCAAGTTTCACTTTCTTGGCAGGAAAGTCTGTAGTGCGATAATTCAACTTTGGATATAGTAGTGGCGAGTGATTGGAAGAAAAGTCCATGAAAGGACGACAAGAATAGAAAATTAAAGGCGAAATCGGCAGAAATGAACACAGCAAGCAATAGGCAAGGATAACCATCTCAGTCACAAAAAGGGGACAATGAAGGCTTGTAAAATTGGATTCCGGAAAAGTGACTTAATCCTCTCGGAGATTGCAAAAAGTAGTCTTCGATACATGAGAATGAGATTAGTTGGAGACAAACGGTTTGCCAAAACACCTAGTATGAAAAACTACAAAGTTCATTCTCAATTCTTTATACTTCAGTACATTTCGATCAATATTTACTTACCTAACCGATTTTAAAATTTATAATTTCCTTTCTGAAATCGTTTTGTAATATTACACTTATTACCCGCTTTTTTTTAAAGTTTTCAGAAGCCATAGTGCGATTATTTCCATTTTACCAATATAGGAATTTTATTCAAAACAAACTCGTTTGATGGTTAGATAGGATATTAACTGGTTCCTTTCTTTGTCGAAAATTGCTCTCGCATGAATAAGATAGCGTTTTCTTGTCAATTTCGGCACATCAATAACTGGTCATAAACTTGATTTGATCCATCGATTTTTGGGTAAAAATATGAATTGGCGAAGCCCTAAAATTTTCCCAGGAGAAATTTAAAGACGACATGGGCAAAAATATCTTTGGAAAATGAGGATAGATTAGGTTAGTGGAAAAAATGCTTGGAAATTTCATAAGGCAAAATATTAAATTCTAATCAAGGCAGAAAATTGGCAGCAAAAATTAAAACATAGGCAAGCTAAGTCGTAAAGAACCATATTTATTAAACACTTTTGACTGTTTACAAGACATTTTACTTCAAAATTGATTTCATGATACATAAATATGTGGGAATGAAGCATTCAAATAATTTCAAGTTTCAAAATAAAATTACCGTGAATTTTTACAACTGGTTGAAAGTCATCCGTTTAGAAATAAAAAAACCAAAAAGAAAATGGGAAGTTTATCACGAGATACATCTTAAGACAAACAAAAACAGCTACAGTTAAGCATAATAAGCAACAGCATATTTCCATTTATAAAAGTTTGTTTACATTCGACATAGATGTAACAAATGTCATTAAATTTGAAAGTTGTAAATTTAACACTTTATTGCAATTATTCGATTTAAATTTTTTTATGCATTACAATCAGACGATAGTAAATTTGAAGGTCAAATCGTGGGAATATATTTCCATATATATCCATTTTCCAATAAGAATGGATATGTTTATCTTATATGAAAAATAAACACCACAGTTACATGTTTACAATATAACGAATGTATACTCAATATGCAGATTGAGTAGTAAATTCTAAAAGATTAACAGTTCACATTTTACACCAGTACAAGATTGCCATATCTTCATTTTTGAATGTTTAAAATTTAAAGCAATTTTAATCTGCAATACATTCTAGCACATAGCACCATACAAGATTAATATGATACTTAAGGTCTTTAAGAATCAAACGAACATTTCAAGTCAATATTATACAAGTAAGCAAAAATACGGAATTTTGCAAGATCTGCGATTCGTTGCCCAGAGTATTAAGTTTCATAATGAATTTGCCATAGAAGAAAAAAAGCACATTGAAGAGACTTAAAATCTATTGCATTAACATTTAAGTGAATAAAATATTCACTAATTTTTTCCCATTAAAACATTAAGTGTAGTGAAAGGTTACATATTCCTTCGAGTTGCATTTTATTAAAGTAAATTTACAGAAGGTAAACTGATTACGATTGATAAAAATGCTGTGCTTAGTTTAAATGATTACATTTTTCAGACAGGATGCCAATTTTATAAAATTAGGAATTAAAAACATCTTTAATATTACATTTTATGAATTTATACCATAAAAATATTCCTAACGATCAAACACAAAGGGTGCAAGAAGAAAATTGTGTTACTTTGGAAACTTTAGTATATCGATAAATAAAATAGTTTTAGTTAGTTAAGGCTGGATGATGCATTTTATAAGCAATAATTTGCTCCTTATCAATTTGAAGAAATTCCAAGATCGTACAAATGCGAAACATTTCTCGAACCGATTAAACTCTTAGCAGAGGCGCTGTCAGTTGAAGTTGAGTGATTAAACGGAGGCAGAATATTCACAGCGGCAATTTAGAACAAATGCGGAATTTTCTATTGGTTTAACAGGATTCGATGCTTTGCTTGCGATTTGTTACGGTTCAATTCTTCGAAAAATTCCTCAATTTTCAGAGACTTTACTAAATTACCTTTCAGTGTATCATTGTAATATTTTTGAGAGTAGAATAGCGGAAACTAAGTCACTGGAGAAGCCGTTTCGTTTTGGCGATGAAATTCGTTTCAATTCCTTGCATTGACCCGACAATGAACCAACTAGCTGAATCCGACTAAATTTTCCCAAAATTCGTTGCAGACATACCCTCAAGTAGTAGAACGATATCAACGATTGTGGTGGGAAGTAAATACATGCGGGTAACATAACGGGATATAAAGTGCCAATACAAATTCTGCAATTTACACCCAATATTAAACCGAAATCGTAATATATTAGCGAAAACACGATTCTCACCTTGAGATTCTTATGACTTACACTTGATCTCAAAAATTAGGGGAGCGGAGTACGAGTTTAAAAAGTCATTCGAGTTAAAACTAAACCGATGTTTCGTGGGACATATTGCACAATTTGGGTTAAAGGAATATCAACAGGAAATTTACAATGCGATTTACATTACTTGTTTCAAAAAAACTTCCAATTTTCATTTTAACTAGGCTTGTGAATTGAAGACACCAGCAAACTAATGGAATTGCTATCGCGATAGTATTACATTAACAAAATTACAGGTGAGATGTACCGCTAAATAACAAATCTTATTAATTTTTAAAATGTAGCTATTCGACAATCGGTATTACGTTTTGGTCCACGGAATCTGCGTTGCCTATTCACCGTCTGGTTTTAAATTCCAAGGCATTTTGCCTTCGATGGTGATCAGGCATCGAATTCAAAAATGCCTTCCGGAATTTAGAGGATTGCAAGTGACTGGCTAGCACAGCCACTCACAAATTGCCCTCACAAGCTAAAGTTTTGAAATCCGGAAGTCACTATAAAATTTAAATCTTGAACCAGTTCTACTAGAACGAATCAAGATGAAATTTCTAGATAATTTAATGCCAGTAATCGAAATTCTTTGACAAATCTCTTAATGCTTTTAAACGTTTGAATTTACTCGTAACCGATATTGAAGAAATCGCAAAACTAAGTATTGAAATCAATTGGAAGATTCCTGGGTGTACTCAGATTAAATATTGCAATTCCACAGTTTTACTTGGGATCCCGAATTATAGAAAACTTCATCCGCGGTCCTTTAGCTTTTATTTTGTTACTATTCCAAACTTAAATACTACACAATTTTGTTTACTCTCCGAAAGGACTCTGAATGAGTGGTTTCTTGAATTTTAAGGGTTTTTTTATACCTCGTCCCACAATCTCTGGATTTGAATTGGTCAAGATTTTTTAAAACGAGTTAAACGCGATAGAAATTTAATATTTTAGGCGGCTTGGCTACAAGAACTACTGATACGTCAATGGACATGCATTAAATGAAGTGAACAAGTTTAGAAGCTACTCGCTGTAATTTTTTTCCATTTGCCTGGAAAATTTGGGATAAATTTACAAGAGACAAACTTTATGTAGCGAGAAGTATGTAGTTTTATAAGTCAGAGGTGCATTTTAGAAGTTTTACTAAATGCAATTAACTACTGTGTAATTAGAACTACATAACGTTGCAGAAGTTAGCATGATAGATTTAGATATTTTAAACATTCCACCTCGTAAATATTAACCAGATAAGTTATAACGTAATAAAATAGACCGTCACTGCTATTAGAAGTTTGTTAATATTTACATAGCACTCTAAAATCATGCATTATAAATTTGAAGTATTTTATCCATTTTAAATTCAATTAAGGATGCGAAGTGTCTATATTAAAAATTGCATTGAAATTAAAATTGAACCTTTTCTTAACATATTAGTTTTAAAATTTAATATTTAAGGGAAACTCGTATTTAAACCTCTACAAGCTTTTGCTGAAACGACCGAATCTAGAAAAATGTGAAGCGTTTTGATTTGATGTTGGCCAAGCATCAGGATCAAAATGCTTCGACTGAAGGTGGTCCATTAGCTTGCCGGCACAGCTATAGCCCGCCTTCAGCTAAAAGAGAAAGACGATTAACCTAACGGAATTCTATTTACGTTCGATTTTTTAAGATAGTCATGGAATAGTAAAATCTGGCAGCTATTAACCTAAGATGAATCACGAAATCATCCAAGAGCTCAAATTTGTATCCATGCTAGACTGAAGTTTACCGTAAACGAACTTATCTGGTTCATATATTTTAGATGGAAACCGGGTTGAATTTGAAGTGACAATTGCTTAAGACATTAATGGGTCAAAACGTTTCTTTAACCATAATTAATACACATTATGGAGTTATTAATCTAATTATTTTACATCTTAAAATATAAGTATTTAAAACAATCAGCGTGAAATTTCAGCCGCTTTAACCGATGTTAATTTCTACATTGAAAGAGGGTCAATACTCAAAGCTAGAAGGAATCAAGGATCGTTTCGGAGAATTTCTTTTGAATAGATTCAGAGTGATAAGGTTAAAAGCATTAAAATTCATAACCAGATTTATCCGATGACCGACAGTACCAAGCGAGGCTAATTGAATTATTTTCTATTGCAAGAGAAAATAAACAATTTAAATTGGTTCACTTAGACATATTTTCAATTTACCCTAAACTTGTTGGAATTTTCGATTTGTTCTAAATATATACAAAATGTCAGAAAAGTTTTTGAACGCGTTCATGTCCCCCTTTCTTCTCGAAACATTTGTATAGTCGAATTTTTAAGGGCGTTTTTCCAACTTGGCCATGAAAATTAACATACGGAAAGCATTGCCGAATTTAAATTTAGAAAGGCCATTCAAATATGGAAAGTGGACCTTCAATTAGAATTCAGAAACGCGAATTGAATCTGACCATTTAAAAAAATCAGTTTCTTATTAGAAGCCCTAGATAACCTATTATAAAATATCGTTATTTACGGAGTTTGACATTTAATTAAATAAAAGATTTCACAATTAAAAAATTCGTCATCTATTTAACTATACACCATCCAGCCTACAAGTGAACGCTAAATATTAATATACAATTACATTTAATACAGATACTATTGGAGTTATAAGCAGAATAATCCTTAACCATTTGATATAAAATATAATATAAAATTAATAAGGACGTCTTAAGGACGAGGCAATAGAAGCCGCCCTCGAAGGTATTAACAGTATAGATTTACAAATTTTAAATTATGTTTACTTGAATTGAAATGCTTAAAATAGCAAGGGAACTTTAAAATATTCGGAAATCATCGAGTCTGATTATCCTTGTAATTCTAGAAAAGGTTTAATAAATATTAACATAGTGCACTGGTGTACAGGCACGAGATGCAAATTTTGTTGTACAGCAAGGAAATTAGGAAATTTACCATTTAAACTTCCTTATCAACAAGTTTTATTCTAGTTGAACATTACCAAAACAGGCAGAGATTTAATTGGAGCTTTAGATTTAAATGAAACGGACCACTGTAAGATTTACTCAACTCAAATATACACAGATTACAACCGACTGATATATAAATTAACCCTTTGAATCGATACTGAAAAAAGTGAAGCGTCGAATCATACAAAAATATCTAGGTATATACAATTAAAGCAAGAACATCAATTTAAAATGCAAAAGTCACTTGGAAACGTTTCACTATCAAACACTCTTTCACCAAGGAAAATATCGTTTTAATACAATTTTCTAATTAGATGTTGCATGCTATTTAAATACATTCATAGATCACGGGAATAAATGGGATATCTTAGAACGATTAAAAGATTGAAGCCTACTGGTGTTTCATTTATGAAACTGTACCGTTTAGAACAATGGCAGTTTGTTACCATTAAAACTGAGTCAAATACTGAATATTCGGATAGTCGTTAAGAATTATTTGAAGACGAAATTAAAGAAGTGTCCGAGGAGAAGTAGTAATACTTATTTACCCAGAGATCTTATTGACCATTGCTATTCCAAATGAAATTGTTTCTTTTAAGTTACTATGGCATCATTTGATACAAATATTCTTGTAAACATTCTAA